>JAOTOM010002199.1:0-94290 GCA_034440615.1 Ashinkailepas kermadecensis
ATTAAAATGTAAAAATTTGTTAAAGGACTAGATCAGGCCAATTTAAATGGTGCTCTTCAGTTTAAAGTATAACACAGGGGTCACCAATTCAGGTTAGACAAGTTGAGGTGTAGGACAGTTAAGCGACAACAGGTCTTCAGTCAAAGGGTTGTTGATCAGTGGAATGGGCTGCCTGCTGATGTTGTGGGGAGTTCCTCATTGAATGTATTTAAAAGTAGGGTGGACAAATTTTCTAGACAGGAAAATCTTGTTTTTGAGTTCTAATTTGGATGGATGGGGTGAGATTTATGTTAAGTGTGCATGGCACAGACCCCTTTAAGCAGGGGCTATGGTAGCACAATGGGTATGATGGGAGGAGCTTGCAATTGTTGAGGGTGTTATGCAATAGCAAGTGGATGATGCTAGATAGGCCGGGATATATAACTTCCTAGGAACTTGGGATAAGGGATTGATATGGGTGAGAATATGTACATTTCCAGTACCTTTTCTAGATAGGCTTAACCCAGATGGGCCCCTGTGGCTCTTATTAAGCCTTAACACTTTATGACTTATGACTTAATACTCCTAAGTCCTACATCAACATACAGGGGTGTAGCATTGTATGTTTTTGGGAGGACACTCCCCCTGCCCCACACACACAACCTAATCTAACCAAACCTAACCCTTTGTTTGCCTCATGGAGGTAAAATGTGTGCAAAACGTATCTTGTAGTTTGCAGTAATAATACCCTTCTAATTTTGTTTAAGCAAGAGCTTAGACTAGGTTAACTTTGTTTTTCTTCTGAAGTTTAGCTTTATTCTTCATTATATCTTACCCCACTTGAAGCCATAATTTGTGCTACTGTTTTGCTGGCCAACTGAAAAGTAAGGAGTATATGAGTGCTGGGGGTGGCTGAGATGCAACATGTTGGCTGACCTTGCAAAAACGCCTGATAAATATACGTCAAATATTGTTTTTGTCTTTCAAAGTATGTGTGTCATACATCGTGTCATCCTGTTTGCATGAACATGCTCTGGGAAGACCAGTGGGGTGTATGCTGGTTCATAAATCCCATCAGGGTCTGGGCTTTCCCACTGGGATTTCTCCATGGGAATCCCTGGATAATTCACCCTGGGAATAGTATAAAATCCCCTGGAGATGGTGTAGGAATCCCATGGTGGATTCCCACAGGGAACTGCATGGGATTCCCACACGATTGTCTCATGGGGAATGTTTCATATCCTGACAATCCCATGCAATTTGGTGGGTCAATCCCATGGGATTTCTTTTCACTAGGGGAGCCAATGGAATGTGCCCTCCCCAATTCATTTTGGTCTGCCCATTGCCTTCATGTACTTTGCCCCATCCAATCATTTCAAGATCAAGACAAAGATAGAGAGATAGGAGATAGAGATTCAAGATAAAGGTCATCAAGATATCAACATCGGTGGGCCGACCCTTGTGGCGAGGTGGAACTCCGTCTCACAGATGCCTTCACTTTGCACCATGACAACTTCTGAACTGAGCGTAATAAATCAATAAGCAAAGAACGGTGAGGTTCCTTGATCAATTCTGTATCATGAAAGGTTTATGAAATCCTTCTGGGGTGGCTGAATCAATTGGAAAAAATGTAAATATGAAATGCATACCCTGAACTCCCATAGGTGCACTGCCTAAAACTGGCTGCATTTCAATGTTTTTACTTACCTGCTGCTAGGTGGGCTGATATGCAAACAGCTGTTCGTTTCCAATCCAGGCATACATGATCCATGGTTCTGCTTGGTTCCGTTGTGGTCCTAGTTTAAATTGTGAATGTGGGTTACTTCTATTTTCATTTTGTCATGATGTTTGCAGTCCTAAGGCTCCATTTAATATATGGTGTTTTACATATATAGGTAGGTATTATGTCATGCTTGATATCCTGATGCATGCATAAATGTTGCACCTCAAAAATATGCTTTTCAGGATGCTCAGAACCCTGCTATTAAGCACATTGCCAGGCATTCATCAATCTCATTTCTCTCACTCACATCCCATGACATCATGTGCATAGGTAGATGCTAATATCTATGTGTGCTTGATTAGTGATTGGCATTTAGGTACCTGTGGTTGTATATATTGCCATCGTTCAAACATTGTATGATGTGTCCATATTGGTTTCTTTTGGTATTTATATTGGTTTAATTTTTCATGAGCTCAACTTCCAAAGTTGGGGGGGGAGGTCTGTCTGCCAAGTTTGGGGGGGACTGAGCTGCAAGTTGGTTGGTGGAAGGGGCTGGAGCTACCCCAACTGAATACGATTATATGCCCATGTAATGGTTTGGATGTGCCCCAAGATTCTCACCTGGTTGGCTCCCCAAATTCTTGACTATGACATCACCCATATATTAGTTATGTGACTGATCAAGGGGAGCCAATACCTGCAGGTATGCCAGTTCCCTAGATTAAAGATAAGTAGAGATCAGATAGACAGGGCAAGTAACAGGAACTGGAAAGTGTACCTTAAGCAGAACTTATATACTTGAGTAGCCATTACATCTCCTAATATATTGTTGTCAGAGAAGTTTTTATGAGAGTTAAGACAAATTAACTATAAATAAGTAAAGCTACTCTTCAAGTTTCATTAGTATTTTATCATGGTTGTTAATCTGTTCAGTGTATTCGTACAACAGTGAGTACATTTTTGATAAAAGGTGTTTTGGGAATTTTGGGAATACTTTTTCAGAATATGATGTTTATGAACATGACTAAGAAGCAGTAGCGCAACCAGGGGGGCAAGGGGCCATGCCCCCCGAAATTTTTGAGGGCCCGCTCGAGCCAGGGGCCCGCGAAGCGGTCCCCTGGCTCGCAGTGGGCCACCCTACTCAGAGCCCTGGCCAGGGGCCCGCGAAGCGGATCTGTGGCTCGAATCAGGGGCCCTTTGAACCAACTGAAAATCTGGGGGCCCGTTTTAACTAGGGCCCGCCTCAAACCGGGGCCCCTGATAAAGGAAAAGTGCTTTTATTTCTGCGAAGTTTTACAAACATAGGGGCCTGCTCAAAAGTAAGTGCATGTTTTCCGCAGACTTTTTTAAAACATGAGGTGGGCCGCTTGCGAGGGGGCCCGCTCTCCAACCCTGGCCCCCCCCCAACTGAAATCCTGGTTGCACCACTGCTAAGAAGAGGTGACCACTCATTTTCAGCACTGATGCTTACTTTTCAATTTGGACGATGAAGTCACATTGGTATGGTGTAATGACGTTATAGGTATGGCACTGAGGCTTTGACTGGCTAATGCTACAAATGGTTCACATACCTTAATGAGATGGTCGAAGTAGCTTAACCTAACCTAACCTAGCCCAGCCTAACCTAACCTAACCTGCTTGCCTCATGGTTTATCATAGCTATAACTTATATAATGCACCATGAGATTAGGTTAGGTTAAGCTACTTCGACCATCTCATTAAGGTATGTGAGCCATTTGTTGCATTAGCCAGTCGAAGCCTCGGTGCCATACCTATGACGTCATCACACCGTACCGATGTGACGTCATCGTTCAAATTGAAAAGTAAACATCAGCATCAAAAATGAGTGGTTGCATTTTCTTAGTCATGTTCATAAATGTCATGTTCTGAAAAACAATTAAAAAAATCCCAAAACACCTTTTATGAAAAATTTACCAGTCTGTTCTCTCACCTGGTTGGCTCTCCAAATTCTCAAGCATCACTCACTCAGAAATGAGTTATGTGGCTGATCGAGGGGAGCCCATATCTTGATCTGCAGGTACACCAGTCTCCTAGATTACAGAAAGATATGGTTATCAGATACATGGGGCAAGTAACAGGAACTGGAAAGTGTACCTTAAGCACAATTTGTATGTTTAGAGCAACCACTGCATCTGCTAATATGTTGTTCTCAGACAATATTTCTGATGTTCTCTCGCCTGATTCTCTCGCCTGGTTGGCTCCCCAAATTCTCGAGCATCACTCACCCAGAGATGAGTTCTGTGGCTGATCAAGGGAGCCCATATCTGCAGGTATGGCAGTCCCATAGATTAGACATAAAAGATCAGTGCAACTATGAGCCACAAGGGTCCTTCTTGGTTGCACTCTGGAAACTGAACCAGTTGCCTACCAAATCCGTCGATCAACCCTCCCTCGAATACAGAAAAGCACACCCTATTCTTAGAATGATTGTCTATGCTGTTTTTAAAGATGTTCAGTGTGTTGCTACTGACAATGGTTTCTGGCAGCTGGTTCCAGTGTTCCACTACCCTGTTGGTTAAGAAAGACTGTCTTAACTTTGTCCTGCTGTGATTAACTTTAATTTTGAATTGATGACCTCTAATAGTATCATTTCTGTTAACTTCAAATATTTCCCGGAGATATCCCTGTTGCTGACCATGAACAAATTTAAAGACCTCGATGAGATCTCCTCTCAGCCTTCTATATCTAAGTGAAAACATATTCAAATGTCTTCAATCTTTCCTCATATCCCAGGTTGTCTACACCATTAACCATTTGTGTTGTCCTCTTTTGTACTCTATGGGCTCAAAATGACCTTTGCAGTCGACGCGCCCCTAAACACCAATTCACCACCACCACCTCTTTTGTACTCTCTCTAAAAGCCAACAATCTTTTTCATAACTAGGAGACCAAGCTTGGACACGGTATTCCAAATGTAGTCTGACATATGCATAGTAAAGCTTCCTGATGACTTCCTCACTTTTGTATGATACATTCCTATATATTGCTCCAAGCATTCTTAGTGCCTTCTTCCTGGCTTCTTTGGTCTGTTCTGATCCCCAATTTCGTGTTCAAAATAACACCTAAGTCCTGCTGAGTCACAGATAGTACTTGGCCACCCATCAAGTACGGAGCCTTCATATGCTGCCTACCTACATGCATGATTAAGCACTTATCAAAATTAAGTTTCATTTGCCATTTTTCGGACCACTTTACAAGCTCGTCTAAGTCTTTCTGCAGCAAGACCTGCTCATTGTGCCCTGTTATTGCCCTAAAGACCTTCAAATCATACGCAAATTTCAAAACCTTACTGCTTAGGCCACTTTAAATGTTATTTACAACTATAACGAACAATAGTGGCCCCAGTACTGCTCCCTGGAAGACTCCACTAAGAACATTTTGCCATGATGACTTTGTACCATTTAGCATCACTCTCTGCTGTCTATCTGAAAGCCACAACTCTATCCATTTTAGGATGCTACCTGAAATACCATGGACCTGAAGCTGCATCATTAACGGTTTATAGGGTACCTTGTCAAAGGCCTTACTAAAGTCAAGATATGCTACATCAACCTGATTTCCCCGGTAAAATTGTTCTGTAGCAAAATTCAAAAAGTCCAAGAGGTTTGTGAGACACGATCGCCCTTTTCTAAACCCATGTTGAGTATCTTGAATCAATCTGTTTCCTTCCAGAAAACTAACTATTCTATCCTTGATAATTGATTCGAGTACCTTGCAGACTAGGGATGTGAGGCTTACTGGCCTATAGTTTTCAACTTTCCCTCTTTCTCCTTTCTTGAAAATAGGAACTACATTTGCCCTTTTCCAATCTGTTGGAATTTCATTTTGTGAAACTGATCTACAAAATATTATACTACGTGGAATTGCCAGTTCCTTTTCAGCTTCCCGCAATACCCTAGCATAAATTTCATCAGGTCCTGCTGCCTTGTTTGGCTTTATTTTCCTGATATAATTGAAATCAACATCTCTATCAATGAAATCAACATCGTGTATCTGATCACCTGGCACTGAACTGTGGTTCGCGGTTGGGAGATTAGTCTTGCTCAGTTCCTCAACCATCTCACCATCCTCACTCAACATAGTCCCATTTACTTCCAGTGGACCAATTGTGCTTGAAACTTTACGTAGCTTGTAGAAACTAAAGAACTTTTTACTGTCCCCATTACAGTTCCTAGCCAAATACAATTATTTTGCTCGCTTTGCTGCTCTGTTTTTCTGCTTCACAGCGTGTCTAGCTTTTTATACGACCTTAGATTTATGGCATTTCAAGCTTCCTTAAATACTCTAAAATGCATCTTTCTTAGCCTTAATTGCTTTTATCAAATCTGGTGTAAGCCATGCTGGCTTTTGTATCCTTCTTTTGCACCTTTTACATTTTACAAACAGTTTACATGATGGCGAGCCAACACCAACATTGTCATATCCTTTTAGATTAAAGTTAAAGATTCATAAAGGTTAATGAATACTATGGTTATGAGATAGACAGGGCAAGACACAGGAACTGGAATTTGTGCCTTAGCAGAATTTGTATGCTTAGAGTAGCAACTACATCTGCTAATATGTTGTTTTCAGACAAGACTTCTGATGGAAGTTAAGAAAAATTAAATATAGCTAAGTAAAGCTACTCTTTTAGTTTGAGTAGTATATTATCATGGTTAATCTATTCAGTATATTCATACAACGACGTGCAGATATTTGAGTGCAGTGCAGATTTAAATGCACCCAGGTCTGCTAAGGCTACTACATCATCAGGCAATTAATTCCAGGAGGCACAGTATCTGAGGCAAAAAAATTCCCTAAAAAACCCTGTGAGCCAATTTCAGTGTGTGTTGATGTGTGTTCACCAATGGTTCCAGCACAAACATGTCAGGGATCTTAATGGCAGAATGGCCATGCAAAATCTTCCTACATTTGATAAGGTCTGCTCGAATCAGTCTACCTTTCATCCAGTACAAATCTAGTTTCTGTAATCTGGCACCATAATCCAGATTTTCCACCCCTGCTATGTTTTGTGTTCACCTTCTCTGTAATCACCTATGTAACCTGTATTCCAAACACATGATGAAAACTCCAAAAGAGGCCAGACATGAGTAATGTATAGGGTTTTCATAAATTCAGGAGAATGATATAAAGGAAAATTTAGTAGGTTGCTGGCCAGACTTCCAGCTTTTCGTACTATGCCAGAAATGTGTTGATGGAAATGCAAGTTTTTATCTACTGTGATGCCTAAGTCAGTATGCATCTCAACAAAGCTTACCTGAAATCCATCTAGGTAATACTATGCATAACAATAAGGGCCATGACTTTTCCAGTCATGTGAGCCATGGTGTGCTTTGAGAACTGCACATTTGTTGGAATTCATTGCTAGTCCCCATGACTTGGCAGTACTAACCAGTGTATCTATATCTTTTTGGCCCTGTGAAATACCAGCCAGCAGATCTGTAACATATTTGTACTTCAGTTTCATGTATATCTTTAGGTCATCTGGAGAAACCTTGAAGTGGGAGTGTATACCATGAGGCACATAATTTACATAGTCAAGAATAACACAGGACCTAGTACAGAGCTCTGGGGTACTCCACTCAGAACATCCTTTGGTTCGCTGCAAGAGCTAGAGACAAGCACTTTCATTTCCCTCCCACAGATACAATTTTGGATCCAGGTGATGATTATCTCTGAAATTCCTAGAGCTATCAGTTTTGTTAGTAGCAGCACATGATTAACAACATCAAATGCTTTTGAAAGAAAATTACATCCACCATATAGCCCTCATCTAGCCAGGTAAAGACAGTCCCATATGTTAGCAGTAGTTGATCCTCTACAAAATGTCGACAATGGAAGCCAACTTGTCCTTGGTCCAGCAAGTGATGGACCTCCAAATATTCTGTGAGCTTCTCAACAATTACACTCTCCAGAATTTTACATGGGACAGAACTAAGACTAACCGGGCGATAACTTAGTGGATTGTGCCTTGAACCCTTTAGAAAGGAATAATTTGTGAACTCTTCCAACTGTCAGGAAGACTTCCAGTATAAAGGGATGATTTAAAATTATGAAACATGGTTTTAGAAGCTCCTCACAGCAAGATGCAGGTAATTGAGGGTGGACCCCATTGGAGCCCACGCTGGAGGACCCATCAACTTCACTCAAAATGCTGAGCAACATCAGGTTCTTTAATCTCAATGTTTTGCTGTACTGTTTCAGTAGTTTGGGGTGGGGCTGGATTTGTTGGGCTATTTGTACAATATACTGAGGAATATACTGGTGTTTCCCTGTCTCACCTGGAAACGGTGGCACAGAGTGGGCCATTTATCTTCCAGCACAGTTGTTGTAAACTGGCTTTTTGTGTGGCTTGGAAACTGAGTGATGTTGGTTCATGTCACGGTTCATGACGCAGCATTCATACATCACGGTTCATTACACTCCAAGAATTGCTTCACCCCAGATTTAGCCTTCGACATAATTCAACATGTACATAGCCTGTTGTCCAGGATAATATGTTAGTAGTAAGGACACATGCATGATGACATGATGAACTCGTCCACAAGTAATAAACCACGAAGCCATAGACAGTGGCTTAGTCCGGCTGTCTATCCCACAAAATCCGACTAACTGGCAACTTTCTCTCTCCCCAGCGTCATCCATATCGTACAAGCTAATCATGGAAATAGATCCGTTATTGCTACCACCTGTGTGGCCTGCTGTTAAGTTGGAGTTCAATAATGCCACAACAGATGGCGATGGGGATGCCGCGACCCAGCCAAGATGTGCATGGTTCAGCTTTCAGACACTCCATCTGAACATGAAGCGATGCGACGATGAAATGGTGAGCTGTTGACCATAAAGCTCATGTGGGTGTTTCAAAGGCTGTAAAAAGAAAAGAGGCTGATATACGAGCATTCATGTTCACTATTTCTGTAGGGGATTCGGGCCATGTGGGGCTGGGCGGTGTTGGTGCGCGCTTCCGGCTTTCCGTGCGGCACGCGGCTGCGTCTGGGTCGGGTCGGTGTCTCGTTGGCTGTGCACACCTCTGTGCGCCGTTGGTGTTTGGGCGCTCCGTGACGGTCGAGCCCTCTACCGACGGAGCTAGCAGGGCTTGGTTTTGGGGCTGGGTGGTGCTGTCGGTCTTGTTCTGCCCGGCCCGACTCTTCCACTGCTCCGACGTCGCCAACTCTGCTGCGGCTGGTCGCCACCCATCCTTACCCATCCATCAGTGTCACATCACGAGTCCTCAAGCCCCAAACCCTTCCTACCCACACGACTAAGTGGGGCGCACTCACGGACGTTTCTGATGTGAAAGAGCCAAGCCCCGCCGATATAAATACGTGTTGCGGTGGCAACGGTCGGCAGCAGGGTTGGCGACGTCGGGGTGGTGGAAGATGTAGGCCCGGAAGAACAACAACTTAGCCAATACGGCTAACCATGCAAGTGTGAAGTTCGGTCTCCATTGAAGACCGTTTGACCGGCCCGCAGCTCACCTGAACCTGTCCGAAATTCAGCATTTGAATCAACGTGTGACTTCGTTGCCGCACTGTAGGCGAGAAGTGGTAGTTTGTGCCCATATGCATTAGGGTGGTCCTTAGCTATATGGGTGATTTTTTTAGTGTAATTATTCCGCCTCCAACCCGTCATGTGTGTTCGTTTGTGGGTAAAATGAGCGTTTGTAAAATATTTTATGGATCAATCAATATTTAGGGGTTGCACAACAACCTTGAAGTTTCACTCCTATAGGCAATTTAGGCATAATCTTATAACACAGGCTACTGGTCATTTTGAAGGGTTCTGGTCATTGTGACCATATAATAAACGTTGGCATTCGGATCCCCCTCCCAATGGGAGTATCAGCCGTCTATCCGGAAGCTGTTGATGATGTGCTGTGACATCTTGGAGGAGGTACTGGAATTGGTCCTCGTCCTACTTGGGTAGTCTGTTGTACTCGTGAATGAGTGCCACACGTCGCTGTTCATTGTCCTTGGTGACTTTGATTCCTTGGACAATATTGTATGCCTTTAGGTCTTTTCGTGGCTCCAGGACTCTGGAGGTGCAGACGGATATCCCATCAGGAGATTCATCTTCTCGAAGAAAGCTAGTGTTCCTCTGGTCACAAGGTTTTCCAAGCCGTGTCCCTGGATAGCTTCAGCTGTGACTGTCACTCGTTTTGGAGGCCATTCAGTGGAAGGTTGCTCGTTCAGGGCCTTTGCCATCAAGCGCTTGGTGGTAGATGCCACAACGGATCAACAAACTGAAGGTCACTAGCTTTCCCGAAAGATGCCATTGGTGGGAACGGAATTTTTCCACGGTGGCTTTAGACATTGCTTCATCAATGATCTCATAGGCATGGAGGGCTTTGAGAAGGTCTAATCATTTCGAGGAGCAGATTCGGGAAGGGGTGCCTCGATCCAGTACTTCCCATGCACAGCAGCAACGAAGATGGACTTGCTACGCAAGCCCTGCTCATGTTTTGGTGTCAGCTTGAATTGTCCACGGAACATCCACACTTTCAATGAGTAAACTACTTTTGACGTCCAGCGGGCATGTGCATGGGCCCAGGGCGATTGAAGTGACAGCATAGGCAATAGAACCTCACAGTCAGCAAATAGGGGTAGCAGTAGATCAAGGGGCAGAGTGGTGGCTCATCCAGCGATGATAGAGCTACTCAACATAAAAAAGCCAAAGATGGTCATGGAACTTTTGTTAAGTGTATGATGCTTAATGCTCAGAGCATTCGATCCAAATTTGATGAGTTCAAGTGTTATGTTGCTGAGGAGAAACCAGATTTTGGTTGCATTACTGAGGCATGGGTCAGTGAGGGATATTTTGGGGATAACTTGCAGGACTATGAGATCCAGGGATACAATATGTTTTCATGCAATAGGGGTCCAGCAGTGAAAGGGGTGGTGTAATGCTCTATTGAATAGCTTATACAGTTCTCAAAAAGTAGTAGATGGGGTGAAAAATGTGTCTGTGGAGTCCATTTGGCTTGATGTTGCTGTGGGAAAAGGCAACAACAATAAACTGAGGATAGGAGCTTTGTATCGATCAGGAACCTTGCCACATTCTCAGCAACTGGAGCTTGATAAGGTGATTTGTGAGGAAATCAGTAGAAACTTTCAGGGAAATGCCTTATTCTTGGTGACTTTAATCTAAAAGGATATGAAAATGTTGGTGTTGGCTCCCCATCATGTAAACTGTTTAGGAAATGCCTTGAAGAGGACTTGTTCTTACACCAGTTTGTAATGGAACCAACCAGGCAGGGCTCATTCTTGGACCTTGTCTTCTCAGATTTAAGTGATTTAGTTCAAGACTTGACTGTAGGAGAAACTCTGGGAAGAAGTGACCATAACATAGTGAGATTCAAGGCACAGGTATCAGGGACAATCAAGGATAATTTGGCAAAGATTCCAAATTTTAACAGGGCAGACTTTGCCTGCATGAGAGAGGCTTTAAGTGCCATAAAATGGGAAGAAGAATTCTTTGATTTAAATGCCTGTGAAATGTGGGAAAAGTTCAAATCCTACTTGAGGGAAATTCAGATTAGACATGTCCCCCAAAAGCAAAGGCGCAAAAGAAGGGTAGGAAAGCCAGCATGGCTTACACCAGATGTGATGAAAGCAATTAAGGCTAAGAAAGGTGCATTTAGAGTATTTAAGGAGGCTTCAAATATCGTAAATCTAAGGTCGTATCAAAAATCTAGAGACGCTGTGAAGCAGAAAATCAGAGCAGCAAAGCGAGCAAAAGAATTGGATTTGGCTAGGAACTGTAATGGGGACAGTAAAAAGTTCTTTAGTTTCTACAAGCTAAGTAAAGTTTCAAGCACAATTGGTCCACTGGATGTAAATGGGACTATATTGAGTGAGGATAGTGAGATGGTTGAGGAGCTGAGCAAGCAGTTTAAATCAGTGTTTACAGTGGAGGATGTGACTAATCTGCCAACCGTGAACCACAGTTCAGTGACAGGTGATCAGATACACGATGTTGATTTCATTAATAGTGATATTGTTTTCAATTATATCAGAAAAATAAAGACAAACAAGGCAGCAGGACCCGATGGAATTTATGCTAGGGTATTGCGGGAAGCTGAAAAGGAAGTGGCAATTCCACTTAGTATAATATTTTGTAGATCAGTTTCGCAAAATGAAATTCCAACAGATTGGAAAAGGGCAAATGTAGTTCCTATTTTCAAGAAAGGAGAAAGAGGGAAAGTTGAAAACTATAGGCCAGTAAGCCTCACATCCCTAGTCTGCAAGGTACTGAATCAATTATCAAGGATAGAATAGTTAGTTTTCTGAAGGAAACAAATTGATTCAAGATACTCAACATGGGTTCAGAAAAGGGCGATCGTGCCTCACAAATCTCTTGGACTTTTTGAATTTTGCTACAGAACAATTTGATCAGGGAAATCAGGTTGATGTAGCATATCTTGACTTTAGTAAGGCCTTTGACAAGGTACCCCATAAACGGTTAATGATGCAGCTTCAGGTCCATGGTATTGCAGGTAGCATCCTGAAATGGATAGAGTTGTGGCTTTCAGATAGACAGCAGAGAGTGATGCTAAATGGTACAAAGTCATCATGGCAAAATGTTCTTAGTGGAGTCCCCCAGGGGTCGGTACTGGGGCCACTATTGTTCATTTTATATGTGAATAGCATTGAATGTGGCCTAAGCAGTAAGGTTTTGAAATTTGCGGATGATTTGAAGATCTTTAGGGCAATAACAGGGCAAAATGAGCAGGTTTTGCTGCAGAAAGAGTTAGACGAGCTAGTGAAGTGGTCCGAAAAATGGCAAATGAAGTTTAATTTTGATAAGTGCAAAGTCATGCATGTAGGTAGGCAGCATATGAAGGCTCCATACTTGATGGGTGGCCAAGTACTATCTGTGACTCAGCAGGAGAAGGACTTAGGTGTTATTTTTGAACACAAAATTGGGGGCATCAGAACAGACCAAAGAAGCCAGGAAGAAGGCACTAAGAATGCTTGGGGCAATACAGAGGAATGTGTCATACAAAAGTGAGGAGGTCATCAGGAAGCTTTACTGTGCATATGTCAGGCCACATTTGGAATACTGTGTCCAAGCTTGGTCCCCTAGTTATGAGAAAGATTGTTGGCTTTTAAAGAGTATAAAAGAGGGCAACAAAAATGGTTAATGGTATAGGCAACCTGGAATATGAGGAAAGACTGAAGAAATTGAACATGTTTTCACTTAGATATAGAAGGCTGAGAGGAGATCTCATCGAGGTTTTTAAATTTGTTCATGGTCAGGAACAGGGATATCTCAGGGAAATGTTTGAATTTAACAGAAATGATGCAATTAGAGGTCATCAATTCAAAATTAAAGTTAATAAAAGCAGGACAAGGTTAAGACAGTCTTTCTTCACCAACAGGATAGTAGAACACTGGAACCAGCTGCCAGGAACCATTGTCAGTAGCAACACACTGAACATCTTTAAAAACGGCATAGACAATCATTATAAGAATAGGGGATTGTTTTCTGTATTCCAGGGAAGGTTGATCGACAGGAGGAGTGGGAGTTGGGAGGAGTTTGTAATTGTTGACTGTGTTATGAAATAGCAAGTGAGTCTCTTATTAAGTCTAAATGCTTTATAACTTTATATAGGGTGTACCTAGCAGTGGATTCAGCACCTTCCTTCGGGATGTGATACTGATGAGATTGTCTATGGTAGCACAATGTGTATGATGGGAGGAGTTTGTAATTGTCGAGTGTATTATGCAATAGCACGTGAGTCTCTTATTAAGCCTGAACGCTTTATGAATTTCTGTGGGATGTGCCTAGCAGTGGATTCGGCACCTTCCTTCGGGATGTGATGCTGATGAGGTTGTCTATGGTGGCACGATGGGTGTGATGGGAGGAGCTTGTGATTATTGAGGGTGTTAGGCGGTAGCAAGTGAGTGGTGTTAGATGGGCTGGGATATATAGCTTCCTAGGAACTTGGGATAAGGGATTGATTGGGGTGGAGTATGTACATTCTAGTACCTTTTCTAGATAGGCTTAACCCAGATGGGCCCTGTGGCTCTTATTAAGCCTTAATACTTTATGACTTTATGACTTTTAAGTGGACTCATAGGTGGAGTTCCTCCAAAGAAAATAAATGGGAGCTCCAGGAATTATCGGTAGTCGTCCCTCAGATCATGTCGCTCTGCCAAAGCCTTTTCAACCCAGGCAATCGATTCGGCTCGAATCTCGTGGATGACTAGTGCGACATTCTCATAGTCAGCACCAGTTTCAAGCACGTTCTGGTTGACAAATTCCCGTTTGGTCCGGAAACGTTTGAAAAGAGGCACCTCTGGGCCCTTTGTTGGCTCTTTGTTGGGTCCATGAGTGTAAGCAGCTTCCACAATCAGCTCCATCACGTGGTATCTGCATGCGAAGTAAAGGAGGTTCTTTTCCAGTGTTTGTTCTATAAGATTCATGCACCGTTGTTACCGCCTGTGTTGGAGGCCGTCGTATCAAATGCCATTTCAACAACTCTTTCGGCCAGGCCCCGCTCTTCTAAAGCTTCAACAACAGTCTTGGCTTGCTGCAGTCAAGTGCCATTCGGGATCTCGTCAACATGAAGGAGCTGGCTGACTCCGCTGCCCGACACGAGGATGGGGAGTCCATCACCATGTTCTTGAGTCGTCAGATCTTCATAAGCTTACCGTCGCAGTGTCCTACGAACGAAATTTCAGAAGTAAACTCTGCTTTCAAGCAGGAGGAAAGTTGTTCTCTATGCAGCTGTCGTTGTCGCCGGATGGAGAATCGATTGATGTTGAGCTCGTCAACGTTCTGCTTGAGAGAGCGAGCACTCTGATAGCACGAACGTTGCCTTTCGGTCTGCCACCTTTGTCCTATCAGGAACTGCTGCAAGGGATGGAGATGCAATGTTCTTGTCGCCCTTCGGCGTCTGGGGGACCAGGAGTGGCTTCCGCATCTACAGTTGCTCCCACAACGCCGTCGCCTTCTTCAGCGCACACATCTGGACCACCACTACTTCACGTACTTGAAGTTTCCACCTTCACCTCCACCTCCACCTCTTGACGCTTTCGAAAGAGGTTGAGGCCCCTTGTTGAAAACGAAGCTTCCTCTCCTATTCAAGGGGACGAGTGTTCAAGGGGTTAGATGCTCGTCTCACAATCGAAAGATTGTGAGTTCGAATCTCACCTGTCGCTACTCGTCGCCCGCGACCAATCGGCGTGAGAGATTGGCGACGCTATATGACTCAACGGTCGACGTGTCGTAAAACCAATAACTAACCAACCTCTCCTATTCAAATAAGTCCTTTAAGATGTGCTTGAAAGCCTCTTCGTTCTCAATTTAGGTAGTTGACCGCCAACTTTTGCCCTTCTTCAGTTGCTGGTATTCAGAATATAGTTTCTCTACTTTAGCAAAGGAGTGGTCTTTTCGAACTGCCGGGATACCGGCTCTTGCCCAACACTACCACCCGACCCCCTACGGCAGGAGCACTACTACGAATAGTGAATCTCACCCCTTGATGGTAGTGAAGGAAGTTTCCGAGGATTTCGCCATTTGATAGCGGCTTTCATAACTTCTTTGGTGCTGGCTAGGTAAATGTTATGCCTATTTCGGCTAGCCATGTCAGGTGTTACTTATAGTCTTATGCAATATACAGAAACTGCTAACTGTATCAGTAATTCTCACTTCACACTTTAAAAATACTGTTATATTGTCAAACACCTGCAAAATACAGCAATTAGTGAAACTTCAGGGTCAATGTGCAACTTTTAAATATTATTTCTATTTTTATGTTTTTCCCTAGGTGTTTTGGACACAATGGAACACACCTCGGAGTTGGAGCATAACATTTAAAAACAAAGTTTTTAAGGGCCACCCTAATATGTATGCATCACATACTCTCCTGTTCCTCTCCATCCACTGGTGCCGTTCTCATCGTGTCTATTGCATCGCAACGGCACCTCTTAGTTTATCTGTTGTGGTTTTTGCTTGTTTTCACTAGGCCTCTGTAACACTCCCAGGGTGCGCGATTATTTCCTTCCTGAATTATGTCTTATAACTCAAGGGCTTCCAACTCTCCCTTTACCTGCCAGTGCAGGCATCCTTTCTGCAAAAGCAGCAGTGACGAAGGAGGTCGCGGCGGCGACTGCAGTGACATTGGCAATAGCGACTATGGAAAAGAGGATGGCACAAATAGCACGAATAACAGGAAGGAGCATTAGGAACAATAGCAGCAACAGTTTCTGGAACAGACTCATGAGGTAGTCCCCAGCCACTTCGTAGCCATGGTTGGCACCAGTCTATGTCTCTGGTTGGTTACTGGTTTTCGACACGTCGACCGCTGAGCCATATAGCGTCGCCAATCTCTCATGCCGATTGGTCGCGGGCGAAGAGTAGCGAAAGGTGAGACTCGAACCCACAATCTTTCGATTGTGAGACGAGCATCTTACCCCTAGACCACTCGTCACCAGTCCCTGTCTCTAATTGAGGACGGGGTGAGTTGGAAAAAGTGCAAGGAAAACTATAGCATGGCTTAGAGCCTTCACTGCACGTAAATAATCACTCCAAGAGGCCTTTGACATCGCAGTTTGAGTATGACACCAGGGAACTTAATGCTGAAATGAGCTTGAGCAGGAAGCTGATGGCCGTGTCAATAGATGGCACCACCAGCGCGGGGATCGTGTGCAAGGACTTGCGGAGTGCTGACGCCACCAGTTCGTTATGAATATCGATCAAAATGGCACCAGTGGACTCAGAAGGGACAGCAGAGTATGTGATGCATGCAGTGTGGTGGAAGGTACGCGATTTGTGTGGTGAAAAATCTACAATTTTTTAGCATCATAAAGTGCGATGTGGCCATGTTCATTATTCTTCAATCGCGACCAAGCTTCACACATTCTATGTTTAGCCGTATTGGCATAAGTTGACAGTATAGCCCCTTGCGAACTCGGAACGTCACAAAATATGAACAACCCTAATGTTCAAGGCATGCTGATCCGTGCACTTTTGAACTCCCAGATTAGCTGCGATTCAGTATGCAGTGAAGACTGAATACGATTGAATTAAGGATGCAAACGCAATTAAGTACCATTTGTAGGCTTCGACCGATACCCTGATGAATGCGACCACTCTGCATGGGCTCGACAACTTTTCTTTAAACACAGGATGAACCGGCCTCTGCCGCCGTGGCAACCGATCCGCTCGCGCCAGTGGGCGGGCCGATTAAAGATCTCGCCTTCATTTGTCCGCCGTCTCCGCCGCACGACTTCCCTGGCTTCACACCTGAGGAAACACTCAAGTAAGTAGTCTTCTTTGATATGTGGTTTCTTTTGATGCGCTATGCCGATTACGGACGCGAAAGCTTTGTGGCCGCTTGTGGCCACAAAGCCACAAAGCTTGTGTTCGGTTTTCCAGTTGTGCTCTTTTGGCATTCATCATCTGTGAGAGCCGCATGGGTCCTGCAATGAGATGCCAGATGACGGTTTTGTAAGCGTTTTTTTTTTACCACAGCCAATGATGTGGGTATGGTTTAGAAACGTACTCCCGTTTCCCCTTATTGAGGCTGGTCTTCCCAACAGCTGTCCAGGGATTTGGGAAGATAGGAAGGATTTGCAATCCTGCATATGGACACTGGTCTAATCGAATACGAAGAGGATGTTTTTCTTCCAACTTGTGACGTCATTATCTCAGCTTGCACTTTCCAGTGAGTCTTGAGCATTTCATGGCAGATCATTCCATCGTCAAGTAGCATCATTGAACTTGCAAATAAAACAAAATAATGAGATGATGCATTTATGGAATCCAGGAACATACTATTTTTTCCGACCATGGCCCTCGTTAGCTCTGCTCTACAGCCTCTGTCTATTGTGACCGTGACCCAAAGATATGTGCTCGCTTTCAGAAGCGCAAGTACTTTGGCCACACTGGAACAACAGCTGAGAACCATGGTCGGTGAGTCTTGACATGCGTGTCTGGTGAGACGCGATGTCTTACCAGACAGGTTCATCAGCAACGGTAGGCTCGTCAGGAGTGTGGTGCTGGATCACTGGTTGTGTAGCTGTCACTACCGTCCACTGTAAAACTTTCAAATGCACTGACATGCAACTTAAATAACACGAAGGATACAATAAAAGTTAAACGTGCAGTTTCCGTGCATTCTGGACATCTTCCTGCATGGATCAATAATCTGCATGTCGGTGGTACTCGATGGCATTGTTCTGAAAGCTGGTGAGTTGCCGCAACAGCGACTCGATAGGCCTTGGCAGCAGCAGTGTGCTCAGGAGTGCAATGTCCGACTGGTGTCCCAAGAATAGCAGATTCATCAGGAATGCGACTCATTAACTGGTTGCCTGGTTGGTTGCAACGGTGGTTTGGTTGGCACAGAGCTCGGAAATCAACATTTGTGTAGCTGTTTTATCACTCTGAACCCTGTTCTGGTAGCGAAATTACATCCTATTTAAGTTTTTTGCCTGTTGTTCCCTATCTCTTTGTGAATGGGATGTGAAACTCGATCATTGTTCCAAACGCGCTCCTGTATAGATGGTTTCAGAGTATTACGTTACCATATCATAGGGAGCCCCAGGACAATATATTTGGAGGCACCTTTGACGGATGTTTGCGAAAACTTAGGACGAGCATATACAGCTGAATATTTTCATTATTTTGCTATTTAGGTCATCATAATTTATAAGTAAATTGGTCATGCTACCTTGTTTACCTACGGAAATACCTATTTTGACCCTAACTATGTCTGAGAAGGATCCAGGCGAAGGAAAAATTGACAAGTAACCGGCTTCCTCAATGTCGTATAAGTGCTATGGGCGCCAAATGACCCTGAAGTCGGCGCCCTTAGCACTTCGACCCAAAAAATCAACCGATTTACGTTGCCGTCGGAGAATGTGGAGGGTGTAGCAGGACAAACGGTAATAATGCACCACAAGCAGTGGCGAAGCCATACATGTTTCAAATGGCGGGTCCAGGAGATGACGAGGAATATTCAAGACATTCATGCATACGCTGGACGTGTTTTTCAGCGAAAGACGCCTATTTCGGAGGAATAGGCGCCACTTTGAGATGAGAAGAAGCCTGTAGGTATGCTCGAGTGCACTCCCCCTCCCCATCCCACCGGTCCGGTCAACGGAATTGTCAGCGAATGAAAAATTGGAACAACTTTATCTATTCAAAACGCGAGCACATCCCCAATGGTTTTGATACTTTTTCCGACTTTACTCGCCTCCCTACTACGCCATTACAAATTTCTTATTTTGACCTTCCAAAAATGTAAATTAGACAAGTAGAATTCGTTAAGCTATTTAGTTTTCAAACTGGCCGACTATTCAGTTTCAGTATATTCAGTTTGAAGTCCGAGAGTTTAGGGGGCGAGATCCCCCTCTACAGAGTGAGGCCCAACAGAGCTCTGCCGTAAGAAGGTTAACTGGTATGCTCATAGTTAGTTATTTGGGCTTTAGGGCGCGTCGACTGCTGTGGTCATTTTGCGCCCACTGGTATGCTCATAAAGCTGTTTATTTTTTACCTGCTCTTGGAGGAATTCAGCGACTGAGTTTGGAAGGAATATGGCTTAGGGTACCCACGTCCCGATGCGCACATATATTTGGTTTCACCGTGATATCACACATCGTTGTGCATTCATTCTGTCTTGACATTGATTTTGTACATGGAATCTTACACTCCGAACCAGGAAGTATAATGGCAAAGTTATTATTTTGCTCAGTGCCGTGGTACTCCCTGACTGGTTGTCCAACAATGCCAGTGGCCATGATGGTTGTATTCACGATAACCCCGACCCACGTGTCGGCTCAAAGGGCGGTACGGGGCTGCGTCTGACGTCATCCTTCCCGAGGGTTCACTTGGAACAGTGGACACGTTGCCTCCTGGTGCCGATACGGAAGTGGTGTGACAAGCTGTTCAGCTAAATGAGATCCGTGTACGAGAGAGGATGTGGCCGTCTTCTCTTCCAGCGTAAGAAAGGATGTGGTCGCCTCGGGATCGTCACGCAGTGACAAATTACGGGACGAAGGGATAGAGGTGGAGTTTCGAAATCAGGTGGACGCAAGGAGAGCTTTAGGCATAGACAAGTTTATTTATAGCACACGAACCACAGATGGAATTAGAGACGTCGCCATTCCAATAAAAATTGAACCACACAATACGAAGAACTTTTGCAAAGTGGTGATCAACTGTTATGATCTGAGCACGTCTCGGAGGCTAAGATAGTTGACGGATTAACAAAATAGCGTGTGGTAGAAGCGCAGAGATTGAAGGTGCGAAGGGGAAGGGAACTCTAACCGCCTACATCATCCTCACTTTCAGCTCCACTGACCTGCCATCATCAGTGCGAGTAGGCTACATACGAGTAAAAGTGCGAGCCTTCGTCCCGAATCCAATGAGGTGTTTCCGATTCCAACGGTATGGCCATACAACTCTGTGCTGCCGCGGCCGTGTGTGTGGAAAATGTCGATCAGCAGATCACACTTTGGAAAAGTGCGAATCGCAGAATGTGTGGTGTGTGAACTGTGGTAGGACACACGTGCCACACATCACCTCTGACCGATCATGCCCAACGTACATAAAGGAAAAAGAGATATTGTCGTTGAAAAGCACGAGGAATCTGTCCGTTCGGCAAGCCCGTGAGGAATACGACGAAAGCCATCCGAAAGTGTCTTACGCCGAGATGACCCGCAGTACCCTGACCAACTTCAACACAACAGCAGCCCACCAGCACCACGCAGCTGCTTGTCCAACTTATCACTTTGTTAGGTTGGTTTGGTTTTACGTGTACACCTCCTTCCACGGGGTCAGAGACACCTGAGCTGCCAGACACATTTCGGTCGTCTGGTCCAAAAAAAAACGACCACCCGAGAACGACCATGGCCTTCTGACGCCTCTGGGACGGAGGCACAACAGGAAGGAGACGAGTGGAGCCTGGCACAGCGTGCCAAAAAAAAACGCCAAACTTCCGAACACCTCATCCACCAGTCACCACACCCACTCTTTCCACATCCAAAGTAACCCATCCCACCCCCGCATCACCGCGACTCACCCGTGCTCCTCTCCCTGTTAGGGGACGAGTGGTCCAGGGGTAAGATGCTCGTCTCACAATCGAAAGATTGTGGGTTCGAATCTCACCTGTCGCTACTCTTCGCCCGCGACCAATCGGCGTGAGGGGGACGAGTGGTCTAGGGGTAAGATGCTCGTCTCGCAATCGAAAGATAGTGGGTTCGAATCTCACCTGTTGCTACTCTTCGCCCGTGACCAATCGGCGTGAGAGATTGGCGACGCTATATGACTCAATGGTCGACGTGTCGTAAAACCAATAACCAACCAACCAACCAATCGGCGTGAGAGATTGGCGACGCTATAAGACAACGGTCGACGTGTCGTAAAACCAATAACCAACCAACCTCTCCCTGTTCCTCCTCCCCCTGCTCCTCCCCTCCTGCTCCTTCCCCTCCTCCCCTCCCCTTCAACGCTTTACGGTTCATCATCGCGACGCATCCCTGTCACGCCTCCATCAGTGGCACGAAACCCGACGGCCAGTGTTCGCCAAACAGCCCCGGACCTGGGACCGGTTGGGCGTGCGAGCCGCAACGCGCCTCCAAGCGTACAGCCGAAAGCCCATACCTCCCAGCTGACCATGGGCGCCAAATGACCGAGTAGTCGGCGCGCCCTTAAGCCCAAATAATCAATCAATCAATCAATCCCAGCTGACCATTCAGTAAACATCGGCACCTGGAGATTCCTCATCTCCTACCGAGACACTTCACATTCCATCACCAATCCCACCACGTGGGGGCGATGCTCGAGCATCTCCATCCCCAATCAGGGACAGGAAGCGAGCTCCACCTTGGCAGGCATCCTCTTCCGACGGAGCAAGCGCTAGGGGAAGGTCACGGATCCACTCTGGATCCACAAGGTTGCAGTGGCCGCTCTATTAGTCACTCCATCGTCTTAACTCGTTTTAACTGGCTCCTTTTATGGCCATTTTACAGTGGAACTGCCGGGGTCTGAAGACATCCGTTTTTCATCTTGTGACCGTTTAAAATCAGCACAACCCTGCAGCCATCTGTCTTCAAGAGACAATGCTAGCCTCAGAGGATACAGTTAGACTCAAATGTTACAATGTGTACCGTAGCGATGTACGCTCTACAAACATTTATCATGGAGGCGTGCTACTTGCCGTCCACCACAATATACCAGCACGTGAGCTGGCCCCCCGAACACATTTGCAAGCAGTCGCAGCGCAGCGCTTGACCACCGTCGCATGAACTTGTGCTCCCTGTACCTGCCTCCAGGAACTTCATTCCCTACCGCGGAGCTAAAACAGCTACTGATGGAGCTTCCACCACCAGTATTGCTACTGGGAGACTTCAATGCCCACCGCGATTTGGGCGCTACATGACCGATGTAGTCGATGCGCCCTAAAGCCCTAATAACTAACTAACTAACTCAATGCCCACCGCACTGCTCAGATATCAGCACACGCGGTCGAATCCTGGAGGCTTTAATCTTGGACGAGCCACTTTGCCTCCTAAACACAGGTGCGCACACCCATCTGGCGCTGTCATCGGGCCGGACATCACCATTAGACTTGAGGATAGCGCAGCCACGATCTGGCTCAGCAGTTCGAATGGTGAGTTCATGATGACTGCCTCGGAAATAACTACTATCCAATATGGTTGCCTTTTCTGAGAGCCATAGTTCTGGGAGTACGGCCGGGCGCTATATGACCTGTGCAGTCGATGCGCCCCTAAACCACAATAACTAACTGGGAGTACGGCCGCCGCGATGGAACTTGAGGAAGGCAGATTGGACTAGTTTCGAATCTCGGGCACAGGTGGCACTTACAACCAACATTGAAAATCGCTGTACTAGTGTAGGAGATTTTACATCACGGCTTCTCCAGTGCGCCAATAAGTGCATTCCACGCACCTCTGGCACCCCGCGCCGTATTCCAGTTCCCTGGTGGACCGAGGAATGCAAACAGGCTATCTGCGCCCGCAAACGGGCTCTAAATCAGTTTGGCAAGCACAGCACTATGGCTAATATGCTAGCGTTTAAAAAGGCCACGGCACTGCCTCGCCGAAACATGCGTGCCACGAAACGTTCATCCTGGCGAGCATATATAGGGAAAATTAGCCGAACAACACCAGCATCCGAAGTATGGTCGCGTGTAAAAGGGATCTCTGGTCGGTTTAATTCAGCCCCACTGCCGACCCTCAACATTGGAGGAAATGTCATTATTGATCCAGGCGAGGTAGCCAGTCACATTGCTCACGCTGTTGCGAAGCGTAGCCAACATGCTGATCCCAATTTCCTGCAACACCGAGCCCGGTGTCAGAAGGATGAGATCAGTTTTAACACAACTGAACAACTTCACTACAAACTGCCGTTTACTCAGTCTGAGCTCGCCTCCGCACTCAGCGATTTGAAAAGTGTGTCTGAGGGACCGGACGCAGTGTACAATGAAATGATACAGCACCCACCGACGTGCGCGAAACATGTTCTCACTATTTTCATATATATACATATATATATATATATACATATATATATATATATACATATATATATATATATGCATATAGATATGTATATGTATGTATATATATATATATATATATATATATATATATATATATATATGTGTATATATATATATATGTGTATATATATATATATAGATATATATATATATATATATATATATATATATATATATATGCATATATATATATATATATATATATATGTATATGTATGTATATATATCTATATATATATATATGTGTATATATATATATATATATATATATATATATATATATATATATATATATATATATATATATGCGTCCTTTGCCTCTGACTAGTGAGCGCGCCTGCTCACAGGTCTGTACTGCGGTCTGAGTGTGATCATATTGCCTTTAATGTACAGGGCCTCTTCCTCGAAATCTAGTTTTGCTCCAAACCTGGTCAGGAAATCGTCTCCCAACATGCACTGTTGCTTGAAGTCTGCTACAATTTGAAAAGCGAATGGTTTTCTGAACTTACTCATCTCGACGTTGAATGTGCCTACACCAATATTTTCAAGCGATGGCCGCTGGCCGAAATGGGGGGGGGGGGAAATGCGGTCTTCGGTCTCCAGAAAAGCTGATGATCTGATCCTCTGCAATTTTGTAAAATAATTCTTCGGAGATCAATGAGATGTCTGTTCCAGTGCCTACAAGTGTGTAGGCCTTTTGGTTTCCAATCTTAAGCCAGTACATGGGGGTATTAGGTTTAATGCGAACTTGCTGTTCTAGCGCGTGTTTGTTTTTGTTTACGCTTCCGGGGTCTCTTTTTCTGCAGTTTTTCTTCTTTCCTTCCTGTGTGGTTAATTTCTCCGAAATTTCTCAGCTCCATCGTGGTGGTCACTCACAACGGAGCTCTTTGGTTTTCCGCCTGTTTGGGGTTTTGGCGGGAGCGGCACTGACGACGCTGTTACAAAAAAACGTAGATGGGTTTTCCATCAAACGCCCAATGAAATGAGGGGCGTTGCTGCTGGAGTTTCCACATTCTGGGGCGCGCAGGAGGGCGCGGCGGAGGGGGTCCGTGGTTGGGTCCTGGGGCGTAGGATCGTGGCGGTCTCGGATGTTGTCGGTAGGACGGGTGAAATATCCTGGGTCCAGGCTGAGGTTGGCTCGGCGGCTGTAGTACTTCTGGTTTTTGTGCTGCTAATTTGTGTACAGTTTGTCCGATTGCCAATATTTATTTTCTAGCTTGTTTATCCTACCATTTCCTACTTCTGGACGAACTGTGTCTATTTCCATCGGCTCATGTTTTTGTACCCCGCGACATAGCTCCGCTGTTCTGTCCAGCTGTACGAGTGGTCTAGGGGTAAGATGCTCGTCTCACAATCGAAAGGTTGTGGGTTCGAGTCTCACCTGTCGCTACCCTTCGCCCACGACCAATCGGCGTGAGAGATTGGCGACGCTACATGACTCAACGGTCGACGTGTCGTAAAACCAATAACCAACCAATCTGTCCAACTGTTGTTCGCGCACTGCGAGCTGAATGGCTTCCTCCAGGTTTCTAAACTGATGCCTATATAATTATAAACTGATGGCTATATAATTTACTGGCCAGCTTGTTGCTTTGTACTCCCTTGTTGAATACGTCGATGAGAATGTCCTTAGTGGTGGGGCTGTCCAAGTCCATGTAAGCCTCCCTGGCCAGAGTGAGCAACCTCTCACCGAAGTTTGTACAAGTTCAGCCCTATGCTGCTTCTATTTTCGCAAGGATTCCTGGGAGCATTTCTGGTCCGAAAGGTCTGAGTATCTTTCTTCCATTACTTGTTTAATCTCTGCCTACGTCAAGTTGGGTTGGTGCGAAAGCATGCTTTGTAAAAATTCCGCTACAGGTCCACTGAGATTGTTCAGGTATATTATTCTTATTTGCTCGTTATCCATCGAGTAACTGATACGGTCAAATTATTTCAGCCAATCCAGCCAATTTATGGTGGCCCTCCCCAGCAAAAGGTTTTTTGCTCTGACTCATGACGCGGCCGGCATGACGACAAGTATTGCGTCGTTGGTGACATCAGCCGTCGCGGGACCACGGTCCGAGAACGCTGACTACGCGTTGAGCTGGCCGGGCGGCCGGCTAACCAGTTGCTAGGCGCGTTACAGTTGCGGGGCGGTCGGTCGATTCGCTTATGGGGTTGCAGCATTACGGGCTGCGCACTACGAGATTATACAATCATGTGAATGAGGCGGCCAAAACAGTATTTAATATAAACTATGTTTCAATTGTGCTGATCGAGCTCAGCTCGTATTCCGGTGCCCTCTGGCAGGACATAGGAATACATGCTCATAAATACACGTTGCTTTCTTTGGTTTCAGATGCCATTGCGTCTCACTCTGATTGTGGGAACAAGGACCATCCTTCAGGGCATCGGACGACCTCTGGAATTGCATCGCAGCGCAGTATTAACAGCGCCAACGACTTCAAACTTCTTCAAACGCGGACTTTGGTTCAGCACAGACGAATCCACACCGGAGAGGACCCTCACCGGTGTGAGGATATGAAAACACACGCAGGAGAGAAACACTACAAGTGTGAAACTTGTGGCAGAACGCTTACTGCGAAATGCAGCTTAGTTAGACACATGAGAACCCACACCGGAGAGCGACCGCATAATTGTGAAGTATGTGACAGAACGTTTATTGTCAAGACACACTTAGTTACGCACATGAGAACCCACACCGGAGAGCGACCGTATAAATGTGAAATGTGTGACAGAGCGTTTATTGTCAAGCTACACTTAGTTAGACACATGATAACCCACACGGGAGAGCGGCCTTACAGATGTGATATATGTGAAAAGTCGTTTACTGCCAAGACAACCTTAGCTTATCACATGCGAACCCACACTGGGGAGCGACCTTACACATGTGGGAAATGTGGCAGGTCGTTTATTGCCAGGAGGATCTTAGTTACACACATCAGAGCCCACACGGGAGAGCGACCTTATAAATGTGATGTATGTTACAGGTCGTTTACTACCAAGCACGTTTTAGTTATTCACATGCGAACCCACACTGGAGAGCGACCTTTCAAATGTGAGCCATGTGACAGGTCGTTTGCTGACAAGAGGAACTTAGTTATACACATGGGAGTCCACACGGGAGAGCAGCCTTACACATGTGGGACATGTGGCAGGTCGTTTGCTGCCAAATCAAGCTTAGTTCTTCACATGCGAACCCACACTGGAGAGCGACCTTACAGGTGCGACACGTGCAGCAAAACGTATACTATGCAGAGCAACTTGGCTCGTCACATGAGAACCCACCACACCGGAGAAAAGCCGTACAGCTATGAGACATGTGGCAGGTCGTTTGCTGAGAAGAGGAACCTAGTTATACACATGAGAGCCCACGTGAGGGCCCTCACGGGAGAGCGACCGTAGAAATGTGGGACGTGTGACAGGTCGTTTACCACCAAGATTACTTTAGTTACTCACAAGATCCCACACGGAGAAGCGACCTTGCAAATGTGATATATGTGACAGGTCGTTTACTGCCAAGGCCAGTTTAGTTCGGCACATGAGAATCCACACAGGAGAGCGACCATATAAATGTGAAGTATGTGACAGAGTGTTTGTTGTCAAGACACACTTAGTTAGACACACGAAAACCCACTCGGGAGAGCGACATTACAAATGTGACATATGTGAAATGTCAGTTACTTTGAAGAGAAACCTAGCTAATCACATGAGCACCCCCACGGGAGAGCGACCTTACAAATGTTGGATATGTGACAGGTCGTTTACTGCCGAGAGGAACTTAGTTATGCACATGAGAGCCCACATCGGAGAGCGACCTTACACATGTGAGATATGTGACAGGTCGTTTACTGCTAAGAGGAACCTCGTTACGCACATGAGAGCCCACACAGAGCCGACCTTACAACTGTTGGACATGTGAAGTTATTGTCAATGCACACTTAGTCACATGAGAACCTACATCGGAGAGCAGCCTTACGCATGCATACCATGTGACAGGTCGTCTGTTGTCAAGTCACACTTAGTTAGACACGTGAGAACCCACACCGGAGAGCGAGCTACCTTACAAATGTGAGCCATGTGACAGGTCGTTTGCTGCCAAGACACATTTAGTTATTCACATGAAAGCCCACAGTGGAGACCGACCGTTCAGGTGTGACACGTCTGGAAAAAACGTATACTATTAAGGCCAGCTTGGCTCGTCACATGGCAATCCACACCGGAGGGACACCTCACCGCTGTGAGGTATGAGGCATGGCGTTTCCTGGGACGGCCACCTTGGTTAGACACATGAAAACCCACACTGGTGGACTGTCCCGCATGTAAGGCAAACCATATTTGCCGACAAGTGTGAACGGTTCGGCACATGAATGGTGAGCTGGAGGGTGTGCTGACGTTTATGACAGGGAAACTCGCACAACACCTAACGTCGACTGTACTCATGTAGGTGCTGTCGAAAGATGTTGTATAGAACCAATGGTAGTTATCCACGGTGTTTGGTAGTCTGCTGATGAGTGGGTAGAGCTGGTTATCACCATCGTTTGTACTGTTCAATAAAGGTAGCTTCGCCGCCCTAGTCTGAGACATTGTATAGGAAGTGCACACCAGGTGGTGGCGGACACTGACGCACGAAGTGAACATTGCCGAGCATATTTAGTTCAGGGGAAAATTCAAGAAAACAAAAAAAAAAAATTATTAAAACAGCAGGAGAAGGTCAGACAGTCGCCATAGGCACAGCCAGGGGAGGGGGTCCCCCTAAAAAACAAAAATGCTCTGGATTAAGGACGAAATTTTCCGATACTCACGACGCAAATGAAAAAGAAATATACATATATACACTTCACGCGCCGAAAGCGTTCTCTGTTTCGTGACTTGGTCGGACTGCCTCCCCTCTGAAGAAAATCCTAGCGACACTGGAAAATTCCCAGGTGTTCTTTCCTTCTTTCACGGAGGCCATACGTTTTCTGACATTAGTATAGAAGCTTTCTTTAGCTTGTGAGCTTGACATTCCCCTTTGGAATATACCATTTGTTTCCAAAAGATGGGCATGGTGTAAGTAGGAAATGGAAAAATGAAGCTGCTAGCAAATTCCATGAGCACCATTTCTAGGCTTCCGAGAGCAGTCGGCTTAAGAAATCCATACGGAAGTATCCTCCGATGTTTTTTGTTGCAATTACACCAGTAGTTTGTAGTGACTACTTGTACCATAACAGCTACAGCAAAGTAATCCTGCACAACCACATATTCTTGTTTGGAATATGATACACCACTGTGAAATGATTATCTGTTTTAAAGTTGCTCTTTTGCAAGTTGTTAGAGGATTTTTGAGAAATGTTTGCATGAAGGGAAATTTTGATTCTTTGGAGTTTTTTTAATACACCATTTTAACGTGAAAATGACGATGCGACCACTCATTTTCTCCGCAAATGATTGCTTTTCATTTGGCAAAGACATAACCAATCACGATCTTAACTCTACAAATATAGCCCATCTCGTATAATTATCCGTACCTGCTGTGTCACAGACGTGATAAAGGAGAAATTCAACACTTCATTCACTCGATTTAATACCCTGACATCGAAAACCTTATGTTTCTGACGTAATTTAACATATATTCTTGAGAAGGAATACTTGCAGCCAGACGCGTCCGTAACCTTCGATCAATGCCGGAAGTTCCTTGCGATGCTATTGAAAGGAACTGTTTGAATATGGATAGCTTGCTCATTCTTGTGTTCAATGAACACAGTACAATTACTGGTTGTGCCGCACAGAAACAGCAGCAGAGCTATTTGTTGCATTGTGTCTTAGGTGTTTTGAAACCCCCCTCTTCCCCTACCTAGGTAATTAGCCTAGGTAGGTAGGTAGATACCAACCGACCTACCTGTTAGCAAACCTAAGCAAACCACAGCAACCACGGACCATGTAACGAACCCAAATCAAACAGGAAGCACGAATTAGGTAGGCAGGTACCTACCTCCTACCTAGTGGTGAAAATGTGGGCATCCTCATCAGCAAATGCAATTCCTTGTATCGATGTTAGCTTTCCACATTTCAAGTACAGTTATTATTTCAAGGTTTCTGAACAAAAAAAATCCTCTCCAATGTTCGTGTCTCTTCTGGTCAAAGGCTCCCTTTACCGATGACTCCCTTTACAGTGGCACGATCTCATCATTTTCCAAAAACGTGTCCAGGCCGCTAAAACGTGTCCTCAAAAACGTGTCCAGGCCGCTAAAGCTCGCGCTAGGGATCCCAATAAATGAAGACGGGGCGAACAAAATCGCACTGAGACCCCAAAAAGTCACCTCACTGCACTTGTAAATCATACTGGGGGCACAAAAGGTCGCACGAGAACCCCAAAAGACGTAGTTGGCTTACCAAAAGCTAATTTCTAACCGTAATGTCCGTGGCCACAAAATTGCGTCAAGCCCCAAAAAACGCGACGGGTCCGGGAAAAGAAACTAGTTCGGGCGCTGAAAATAATTGCACTGGGCGCCCAGTGCTGTGCCGGGGCCGAAGGATATCGCAAAGGGGGTTACAAAAAGCAGAACTCTACCCCAAAAAAACTACAAAGGACTCCATCGAATCGACCCGATCACCGGAAAATTCAGCGTCTCACAATCGATAGATTGTGGGTTCGAATCTCACCTGTCGCTACTCTTCGCCCGCGACCAGTCGGCGTGAGAGATTGGCGACTCTATATGACTCAACGGTCGACGTGTCGTAAAACCAATAACCAACTAACCAACCAACCGGAAAATTAAGAACAGGTTCCGAAAGAAAATGCCCCGAAGGGACTTTCTACTCTGAGGGGTGCCATCGGCAAAAGAAAAAACACTTGCTGAGCAGCAGCAGTGGTGTATCAAAGAGGAAGTTTCCTCTTCCCCCACCTGAATGGATGGGCTCCCAATAATTGTGTCGGGGTCCCAAAAAATCGCACTGGCGCCTATAAATTCGCGTCGAGACCCCAGAATTCGCATACGGCTCCAAATAAATAGAGCCGGCACTAATATTTCACGGCGGGGCCAAAAATTTGCGCCGGAGCCTCCAAAGTCGTGCTGGGGCCCAGCTAGGTACAACACACACCGGAAACCCGAGCCGAGCCCCCAAATATCGCACTCGGGACCCAAAATCCAGGTTGGCAGTCCCAACAAAATCGAATCGAAGCATCAAGAACCACCGTCGGGGCTCCCAAGTATTGGCGTAGCGTGGCCCCTAAAAATCGCATCGGGACTTGAAAACAAATCAAGCTGGAAGCCTCCAAAATAAGGAGATGTTCCACAAAATAAATATTCGAGCCAGGAAAATCGCTCCAGAACCACAAACATGCCACCAGATGCCTTAAACATTATTACGGTCACGAAGAAGCGTACGGCCCCCCCCCACAAAAAAAAATAGTGGTACACCAACATATGTGGCCGGAGGACCGAAAAAAATCAGGCCGAAATTCCGACTTGCGTTGCAGCTCTACATGCGGTATCTAAAACTCCTCCTTGTGGGACACCGTTTACTTGCAGAAATCTAGTAGATAGTTGGTCGCCAACGCTCTCTACATGCAACATGCGTTGCAGCTCTACGCTCCGGTATCTAAAAAAAAAAATCGTCGGTGCACAATAAGCAACCATACCCTAAAAAAGAGCCGGGGTCTCAAAAATATGTCACGTCTAGGACAAAAATAGGCTGTAGCCCTAAAACAACGGGTCCATAAAAGAACACAAGGCTAGGGCCTTTGTTCGGAAGCCAATCTGGTATCATATTTAATTAAAGAGATGGGGAAAGTTAGGCATGAAATCCTAAGTTGGTTACTTGGGCTTTAGGGCGAGTCGACAACTATGGTCATATTGCGCCCATAACTAAGATATTCATATAAATATAATTAGAGGAAGTGTCAAGCCTCTCACTGTGGGGGACTTTAGGGCGCATCGACTACATTGGTCATGCAGCGCCTCGCACTGTGGGCACCGCCTAAGTGGTGCTACTGTGCTATATATTGTACATGCAATGCATTTCAGTGTGGAGTATATATTCCCGAGAACGATACATCAGAAAGGAAGTCGACCAGTTGTCCTGGTTGAACATTGCTAGAGTTGTCAGACAGAATATCATTAAGTGAGTCTACGCTCTTCAGCATAAAATGGGCATGAGATCAAAACATGGCGAACTGTCGGTGGTGCACGACATCTCGTGCACCGAGGTTTGTCGCCACCGCATAACAGATAACCGTGAGTGGCATAAGTATGCCCCATGCGGAGGCGGCACAATGTAACCTCTTCTTGTCTATGTTTAAGACAGGACGAGCTCCATGGTCTCAGACGTTGTTTAATAGCTCTCAGTTTGTTCGCTTGTGTCGGGTCCCACATTGCCTGCCACTTGTCTAAGAGGAAGGTGGACACCTCTCGGTAATGGTCCGTGGCAGGAAGTGGCAGTGACCGAGTGCACGGCGCGCGCGCTGCTCGCTTCGCCGCAGCATCCGCCAACTCACTACCGGAAATACCCACACGGCTAGGAATCCAAAACCAGAGCACCCGGCGTTTCATGTTGTCCATATTCGTCATACCGCTTAAAATATCACGCAAAAGGGGTTTAGACGGATAAAATGTGTTCAGGGCCAAAAGGCTACTGAAAGAATCGGTGAAAATAACATGTCGATCTCCCTCCGACACTTCGATGTAGCATAAAGCTTTCAAAATAGCGATAAGTTCTGATAAGTGCACATCTGATGAGTGCACATATGCGTAAGTTCGGAGGGAAAAAGATCGGATAACAGAGCCAGAAACAAAAGCGCTGCCCACACCGTCCTCGGTTCGAGATCCATCGGTATAGGTTGTCGCCCAGCCCTGAAATGATTCAATATGTTCCAGAGCCAGTGCGCGAAACTCTTCTGCAGAAACATCTGCTTTCCTCGTGTTCGCAAGGGATGTATCCACTTCTGGTGCGATAAGCTCCCATGGGGGAGTCTGCATGCCCTCGTCTCTCCGAATTCCTCGGAGACTAAGCTGACGTTCCTGGAAAAGCTTGCGAATACGCACACCAAAAGGCGCAACACTCACGTTTCGCTCCGTTGAAAAGTGTCGTTAGTCGTCGTGAAAAAAAAATGAGAGTAAGTCAGGTGGTCAGGGAACTGGCGAAGTTTACAAGTGTAGCGTATTCCCAGCATTTATCTGCGCAGACAGAGAGGAGCCTCGTGTTCCTCTGCTAGCAGGCTCATTGTGGGCGAGGTGCGGAATGCCCCGGTTGCGATACGGATAGCAGTATGGCGAACTGTATCCAGTGTTCGTTTCGTGGAACTGCGTGTTCCATCATAAATAAAACACGCATAATCCACCTTTGAACGTATCAGCGACCGATAAAGCAAAAGTAGGGAGCTCCTATCCACTCCGTACGCGAAACACATTTCAGTATGTTCAGGGATTTAAAACACTGATCACGAAGTGTTTTAAAATGTTTCCTATAACTATGATACGAGTCAAAAGTGACCCCAAGAAACCTCACCGTAGATTGCGTCGGAAGCCGGTTCCCGTGCAGTTGAAGTGATAGATATGCACAGTTACGTCGGCGGCAGAAGTGCATTGCGGTTGTTTTTATAGTTGAAAAACTAAATCCATTCGTGACACTCCATTCTTCAAGTCTGTGAATGGCCAATTGGAGACTTCTCGACATGGCGGATAGCCTGGCTGTGCTGCACCATATAGCAAAGTCGTCCACGAAGAACGACCGGCCAAGTCCTGGTGGGAGTATGTCGCCCATATCGTTAATCATCATCGCGAACAGTGCTACACTTAAAACTCCTCTCTGTGGGACACCGTTTACTTGCAGAAATCTAGTAGATAGTTGGTTGCCAACGCGAACACGGAAGTGTCGTTCGGCCTGGAAATGCTGGATGAAGATCCCCATTGCCCATTTATTAATACCACATTCATGTACTATTCTCAGAATACCTTGACGCCAAGTCGTATCATATGCTGCTTCAATGTTAAGAGAGCACCGACGTGTCTTTTCTGTTTAAATGCTATACGTATTGCCGTGTCCGGGGTTAAAATGTGGTCAATGAAACTCTTGTACTTCCTAACACCGCACTGTGCATTTGTAAAAATGTCGTGTTGTTATAAAACCACGTCAGTCTGGTAGTCGCAAGCTTCTCCATTAGTTTGCACATGCATAGGTAAGAGATATTGGCCGATAGTGGAGCGGTTCCAGTCCGCTTTTGCCCGGCTTCAAAAGTGGGAACACAATTGCTTCCCGCCAAGCTACGGGAAATTCACCCCGTTGCCAAAGATTGTTGAATAAGCTTAGGAGGGTTTCGAATGCGCGTGGGGGGATATTTTTTACATTCCATTATGATTGTTGTCTGGACCTTCGGAAACACTTCGGAGCTTCGACACGGCAGATATAATTTCGGTCATTTGTTCATTTTGGTCAGTCATTTTGCGCTCCGAAATTCTACTTCGATCGCTCCACCCCGCAACTTTTCACATCTAGAGATGTCTCCAAATGTATCGCACCCACACTTCCGCTCAAAGGGCGAAAGGGCAGAGAGACTCCTTCCGGGGTCACTCGATTTCATAATGAGTACTCGTGGCGAAGTCACCGGGATTCCGAACAGCTACCTCAAGTTACATTCCCGCTATGCGAGGCAGTGGTAGACAGCATGGCACGGTGAGGGGGCGTGCAGAGCGGACGCCTCTGCCGGCTTCGGGTCAATGCTACGGCTTCTGCCAGGGAAGCCGATGTTCTGGTCCTTTTTTAGAGGCCCAGGGTGGGTTTTTGCTTGGAAGAGTCCATGAAGTGTGATTGATTTCGGCTCCTCGTGGTGCCCCCCACACCGCGGCCCTACAGGGGGAACGCCTGTGTCCCGCGGACGGGAGGATACCAGGCGCCCGAGGAGTTATACGGGGCAGGCGACGCCATCACCCGGCCGGGAGAGAGAGAGACTCACCACCCCGACCGGGATCCAGCGCCGCCCACCCCTTGACCCCTGCCGGCCAGGCCAGCAGGTTCTGGACCAGGGCCCAGACCTCCGGCCCGAGGCGACAAGTCGCTTGGCCCGTACGGGGCCCTACGGACCCGTCGGCCCCTCCGGGATATCGGGACCGAAGAGGCGTGTTGTTCACCCGTCATAAATAGCACCTTGCGACGAGGGACCTCAGCCTCCAAGACTCCGTCAACCCCGAGGGACGGGCCGAGGGTGCGCGACTACCCCGATAAAACGGAGCTGGAGGGCGGGACCGGGAAGTTGTCCTACCTGCTCTTAGTGGGGAGAGTTGGTGTTGCAGGACCAGGTGAAGGACATGGATGTTGAGATGAGATGGGCATTGGAGTGGAAGCGTATGGATGGAAGGACGAGTGAGGCACTCTTAGTCTGACCCCTCACCGGTAAGATGGGAGCCGGATCCTTGGGGCACGCAATCCCCCACCACGGAAGGGTGGTGCCTCGTCGGGGGAGGCCGGATTCATCAGAAATTCCGCAGTCTGGCAGTCAGAAAAACAAGAGACAGAAGACTGTGGCCCGCATGGTTTTTCTCCATGATCATGGTGGCGAGGCCACTACATCAAGATACTGGAGAACGCGCACCCGCTGCCCACACCAGACACAGTCCGGGGACAGCGATACCGTACGATGCTGTGGCTTTTGTCCGCCTTTTCCCATTTGGGAAAGGCGGACTGGGGGAAATTTGAGCATACTATGGAGTCCTGCCTTTCAAGCAACCCTGATGTAAGTGCACCTTCGGTGGAACAACTTACTTCTATGCTCCTGTACTCGGCCAACTTTTACATTCCTAGAACTTCTGGTGCCTCGCGTCGCACTCCAGTTCCGTGGTGGTCAAGAGAATGTTGTGACGCCATACGAGCACGTAAACGAGCTTTTCATAAATTAAACAACGATAGCAACCAGGTAAACTTGATGTTTTTCAAAAAGACATGAGCCTTAGCGCGCCGTACTATACGGGCAGCAAAGAGAAAGTCGTGAAGGGAGTACGTATCTACCATTAACCGATTGACCCCAACGACCCAAGTATGGTCGCGAATAAAGCGTATTGCTGGCCAATATAACGCGGTCCGTCTCCCCGTACTGCACATATCTGGTGTTGACGTGACTCACCCCGCTGAGGTCGCTGTGAAAATAGGCCAAGCCCTAGCAGCCCACAGTGGAGACGGTAACTACTCCCAACAATTTCTTCGCCGGAAAGTCAATTTCGAAACCAAGCCAATTGACTTCTCTACACCTGACCACATATGTTATAACCAACCGTTCAGTATTCATGAATTGTGTTCCACCATCAGAAGACTAAAGAGTGTAGCAGAGGGACCTGACGGAATACATAATGACATGTTTAAACACAGGTGTTTAAACATGTCATTGCCAAAAAGTGTTTCAAGAACTCGTAAAGATAGGTCTATCTTTACGAGTTCTTGAAACACTTTTGGCTGCACTGAACACAATATGGGAGGAAGGCTACTTTCCGAATTCTTGGCGAGCGGCCATTGTGGTCCCTATGCTCAAACCAAAAATAGCGTTTTAGACCCACTACACTACCGGCCGATTGCCCTGACATCGTGTCTATGCAAACTCATGGAAAAAAATGGTGAACGTATGACTCACCTGGTTTCTGGAAGAACAGGACCTTTTACCAATGAGCAGTGTGGATTTAGGAAGCACCGCTGTACAACTGACTGTAGTGGAGTCTCGTTGGCAGCGTGATGTAGTCTATGAAGCTCGGGTCGCGATAACTCTCGTTCAAAGTATGGCGGTACGTTTTGGCGTTATATTTATAGTTAAGGTAAGCGAGGGCCGAAAGGTGACAAGATGACGGACGGCTTGACAAGACCTGGTTTCCACAACCAGAGATTGAGCCAAAGAAGCTGTCCGCCGATTCAAGTCCCCACCCGCCCTTTCTAGCTGTCTCGTAGGTGTCCTTTCCAGGACATCTACGGGAAGCTCCGCCCCCTCGGCCACTAGTCGGTTGTCAGCCGGATTAGCCGGCCGACGCCACTAGTCGGTTCTCGTCAGACTAGCCGTCGCAGCTCCCCTCCCACTCCCCCTCGGCCTAGCGGTGCTCTCGGGCACGGTCGGGAAACCGAGTTGTACCGGCGGCCAGCCTCGACTGTTTGTTTCCCATCCCTCCCCATAGGTTAGAATCGGTCATAGGTAACTTTCTGTTTCAATGGATCGGGCTAGCGTTCTCTGAGCGTGACTGCCCCCGCCTCCGACCGATTTTCCCATCCCTCCAAAACTCTGTGTCTTTCTTCCCCTTTCACACGCCAGTTCTCTTCACATCTTTCCTTGCAGCATCCCCTCAGGGTGCTTTCTTACCTGCACCCCTTCAGGGTGCCCTTATCCACACGTACACTCCACCCACTCCCCTCTGGTGTAAGCGCACCCGCCCTGCCCGGGGACACCTCGCCCCCCTCTGAGGACGGAGGACGCCGCCCCCGGCATGGAGTCCGCCTGACCCTTCCCCGCGACCCCCCGGAGGGTGAGTCATTCGTGTTGGTGACGAGGAAGGAGGGATCGTGGGCCCGAACCTCCCCGTTTGCGGTAGCACGGGAGCTGGACGGGTGGACAGGCGGAGTTTCCTCGGCGAAGGTCCTCCGCTCTGGTGCCCTGCTGGTGCGAGTTAGGGAGGCCGCACAGGCACGTGCCCTCATCAGCCTGAACCGGTTCCTGGGCAAAGAGATCACGGTTGAGCTTGCAGACAGGCTCAACCTGGTCTATACCACAGCGTACGCCCCGGAGCTGGTGGATCTGTCCGAGGAGGAGCTCCTGGACGAGCTGAAGTCGCAGGGAGTGTGCGACGTGACCCGTCTCGGCCATCGCCCACGTGCGGGCCCAGTCGTGAAACTGGGCTTCCGCACGCAAGTCCCGCCCACCCACGTCATGGCGGGCTACTTGCGCATCCCTCTCTGCCCCTGGACCTCACCGCCGGCCCGCTGTGCCTTCGGCCAAAGGTACGGGCACCTGGCAAAGGCGTGTCGCTCCAGGGAGCCTGTATGTGGGCGATGTGCCGAGGGGCACACGACAGATATGTGCGCGTCCGAGATCCCACGTTGCGCGGCCTGCCTGGGCCCCCACCCGGCCGCATCCCCACGCTGCCCTGCATGGCTCGACGCCAAAGAGCGTCAGCAGCGGCGACTCACCTCCCAGGGCTCCTCGCCGCCCGCACCACCGATGGTGTGGGCCCGGCCCCACATGGCCCCGATGTGGCCGACCCCGGCTGAGGCGGGCTCCCGCCCCAGGTCTGGAGGGTCGGGTCGGTCAGACTGCAACCCGCTTCCCTTCTCTCCTTCCCCGGCCTCTCGCCCTGCCACCTTAGCGGGCCCCTCCGTCCCCCGGTCCCCGCACTACCCACAGGACATTCCCCAGCCGGCCATGCGCCCTGCCCCTGCCGCGGGCCCCGCCGAAGCCGACACCGCCTACCACTATCGGGCCGCGCAGCAGAGAGCAGCGACCCCAGTCACTGGTCGCTCTAACGCTCAGCCCCCCCCCCCCACCGCCAACAGGCTGCTCCGACTAAGGCTCGGGCCTCTTCTACACCGCCCCCTCAGGGCCGTCGCCTCCCCACTCTGTCCCCGGAATCCAGCAAACGCTCCCGTTCCCCGAGCCCGGACCCCTCTGGGGATCCAGAGCCCCTGTCCACATCACCAGGGTCGTCCGCCTCCTACGAAACGGACGACCCCATCACGCCCTCACCGCCACACATACGCCTGCGAGGGCGCGATCACCACACAATACAACCCTAATGCAGACACCCACCACTGAATTCTTGCTCCAATTGAATACGAGGTCCCTCATATCCCATTGAGTAGAATTCAGGGAATATATCATCAGAAATAAACCATTGATTGCCGCCGTTCAGGAGACCAGATGGCGCGACAATGATCCGTATAATTGTAAAATCTTTGGTTTTACTCTTTACTCCCAAAACAGAAACACTACATTCCGCGGCGGCGGGGTAGCCTTATTCGTCTCGGACACCCTTCTTCATCGCCCTATCTCCATTCCCAATGACCTGAATTTTATTGCAGTATCCGTCCAAATCGCACAACTATAGCTTACTGTACTTTCCCTATATCTTCCTCGTACGCATACACTATCTCTATATTCTGTATCCAATCTCTTCGGTCTTCTCCCACACCCCTGTCTGGTGCTGGGTGATCTCAACGCCCACCACCAGGCATGGGGTTGTCACAACACATCCCAGCGCGGACGCCATATTGAAACACTCCTCAACACCCACAACATGGTCTTTTTAAACGACCAAACACCCACACACAACACAGACATCGCCCCGTTCCGCCCGTCAGCCATTGACCTCTCCCTAGCCTCAGCTTCCATCTCACCCCTCCTCTCCTGGCACGTTCAACCCGACCCCCTTTTTAGTGATCACTTTCCCATCCACGTTACCCTCGAACGCTCAGCCCAGCCTAGAGACCGTTTATTTATTGGAGGCCAACATTAGAGGCCAACTGGAACGTTCGCAAAGCGAAATGGCCATCTTTCTCCCAGGAAATTGATAATCTTATCCCACCCCAGTCTCACCCCACAATTTCGGCATTGCTCAATACCATACTACTCGCGGCAGAAAAGCACGTACCCAAAACTCGTCGCCCACCCGACCGTAAATCCGTGCCGTGGTGGAACGACGAGTGCAAACGAGCCGTCGCCTCACGGCGGCGGGCTGAGCGCAAATTTCGGAAAAACCTCACCTTCCAAAACATGGTAGAAGCCCGCGAGGCAAAACTACGTTGTCAGCAAACTATCCTTTCGGCCAAGAAACACAGCTGGCAACTCTACTCGAACATCTTCAACCGTTACACCCCCATCTCCCAAATCTGGACCCAACTTCGCTCCTTTTCGAATGGCAGAGCCCCACACCGCGCATTCCCACAACTGACGATTAACCAGCAGCGCATAGCCGAGCCCACAGCCGTCGCGGAACACTTCGCCACCTATTACTCTGACATATCTTCGAACACTCAATACTCACAGCACACCACCGTATTCCTTCGCGACACCCTTGGTACTTGCAACTTCGACTCAGACAACACCGAACCCTACAACGCACCCTTTACCCCCTATGAATTAAAATTATCCCTCTCCCAAGGTATCCAGTAGGGCACCTGGACCTGATCACCTGACATATCTCTTCTTTCAAAATATCTCTGACTCGGGTAAAGATAACCTCCTCTCGGCGCTAAATCAACTATGGACTGACGGGACTTTTCCACCTTCTTGGTCTACTAGTATCATTATTCCTATACCTAAGCCTTCTAAACCTCGACATCTCCCCTCTAGCTATCGTCCTATCTCTCTCACTAGTTGTGCTTGGTTGGTTATTGGTTTTACGACACGTCGACCGTTGAGTCATGTAGCGTCGCCAATCTCTCACGCCGATTGGTCGCGGGCGAAGAGTAGCGACAGGTGAGACTCGAACCCACAACCTTTCGATTGTGAGACGAGCATCTTACCCCTAGACCACTCGTCCCCTCACTCACTAGTTGTGCTTGCAAAATTTTTGAGCGCATGGTCAATGGACGAATCAGTCTATCTCGAAAACAACAAAATGATATCCCCCTTTCAGAGCGGCTTCCGACCAAGGCGAAGCACCACCGACAACCTGACCGAAATTGTGGACTCAATCCAGCGTGGTTTCGGGAAAAAATCCGAAACCATCGCCCTTTTTGTAGACCTAACTTCCGCGTTTAACAAAGTAAATAGTTCTGCCATTCGAATTAAATTACACCGCATTGGTATCAAGGGCAGAATGGCCACCTTTATAACCAACTTTCTAGAAAATCGCTCCTTCGTCGTCCGCTGCGGCAACATTCATTCCCGGCCCCACACTCTTGACCAAGGCGTCCCGCAAGGCAGCGTCCTATCTCCAACTCTCTTCCTTATTATGATCAACGACGTCTTAGAACAACTTCCCCAAATTTATCGCCTTCTAAAATATTATCTATATGCCGCTGATTTGGCTATTTGGTGTACACACCCATCGGCAGATTCAGCTAATCACCTTGTACAACTCGCCATGAATCACATTGATTCATGGTGCTCCCTCTGGGGTCTACAGATCTCCCCCACCAAATCGGTCACTATGCTCTTTTCCCAGCTTCCCAGACACATCCCGCCTAGCAAACCGCTCCGCTTTCGCGATCAAATTATCCCCCTCCAAACCTCTTTCAAATATCTCGGAATTATCCTCGACAAAGGACTTTATTTTAGCTCCCACATCACCTATATTAAACAGCGCTGCGCTGTTTGACTCAATCTCCTGCGCTGCATCTGCGGTCGCGACTGGGGTGCAGACAGGACGATTCTTAACAATATGTACATTGCACTGATTCGTTCAATCCTGGAATACAATGCGTTTATCTTCGATAATATATCTCCAACACTCACCACATCACTGGAATGCACACACAACCACGCACTCCGCCTCATCACCGGAGCACACTGCACCACACCTATCACTAGCCTCCGGGGTGGGACCAACCTCCCTAGCCTACAACAACGCAGAACACTACAACTCGTCAGATACCACTTCAGGACAACAACACAGCTAAATCACCCCTCCAATGTGGCATGGACTAAACCCTCGGTTCGGCGTTCCAAAAACAAAAATAAATACAGCATTGCCATTCACTTGAAGCAGGTTCTCACATCTACACTTCAATTTTCGGAGGTTACCCTTGACCGGGTTCCCCCCCCCCCCTTCTCCCATTTTGTCACATGAAACACCCCAAACTCGAGTATCTCTTTCGACAAAATAAAATCCTGCTCACCCCATCGAAGTCCAAATTAAGTTTTTGTTTTAATTTCAAGAGGCCCACCCACAACACACCTTCTTTTACACTGACGGCTCACGTACCAGCAATGGTACGGGAGCCGCCTGGTGCGGTGGGCCAGACACTGGTCAAACCAAATTAACACTTCACCATTCGGTATACACATCAGAACTAGTCGCCATATTCACCTGCCTCCAACACATCACTACCCCTACTACAATATGCACTGATTCACGATCCTCCGTGGACGCCCTCGCGGCACTACACAACACCACGCACCCCACCATCCGACGCCTATACAATGACAACCATGCACACCTTCAGCTCACCCTGCTCTGAATCCCCGGACATAGGGGTATCCCGGGAAATGAAAGGGTTGACGGTCTCGCCCGCGCGGCGATCGACCTCCCCGCCAACAATAGAGCTCCGGTGCCCCAGGGGATCTCCTATCCCTCACTAATAATGTATTTTAAAAAAATATATTCAAGACTGCTGGTCATATAACACCACACACCTACACGATATCAAGCCCACACTCTCCAGCTGGCCCTCCTCCAACCAGCACACACGTCTGAACGAGGTGACACTCGCCAGACTTCGCCTGGGACACACCAAATTGACACACGATTATATTTTTCATAGACCTCACCGCCCTCCACTTTGTAGCACATGTCACGTACGCCTTACTGTCACCCATATCTTACTTGACTGTCCAGCATATGCTCCTCACCGTCGCTATATCATCCAGTATTTCACCAAGATTCATTCACAACTTTCGCTTCGAGCTCTCCTCGGGAATGACCACCCGGCACTCCTCGAGTTACTCTTCCGCTTCCTACAGGACACCAAACTCTCCGAACTGATATAAAGCCTCCGTTGCATTTTCCTGAACCGAGCTAGCCTGATGTGAAGTCAAAACTTATAAGACAGCGCCACACTCCGTACTGGCTGTATGACTCCGCTCCACATCTCTTCCTCACCGACGTCGCAAAACACATACCTATAGGTTATCTCACACTAGGTAGAAAGGATCCGATCGAATTTGGCTAATACGGACGGACCTCCTTTTAAATCGCGCTTGGTTTTTACCTACGGGTTTTCCAAGCAGCTTGGTTTCCCCTTTTAGTGGTTTCCAAGCTTTAACTTAAAACATACACCTACACATACAAGGTCGGGCCTGAATCCCACGACTCGCTCTGGGTGACAGGCCTCCGCTTCGCCATCCAGGTCGCAGGTGGGCAGTGGAGCCTCTCCGTAGGCTGTGAAGCTGTCCACCCTCCAAATGTCCTTCCAATGTTATGAGTGTCTGTATGTATGTATGTCTGCACATGTACCTGTATGCCATGCGTGTATCGTTCTACGCCATGTTTCTTGTTTGACGGCGTCTCTCCTTTCTTGACTAGTTGATATAACCGGATGTCACATAAGCCGGATTAACGTAATTGCTTCTTTAACGTAGCAATCTCTAGCAGATGGCACTTTGCCTCCGCTAAAGGGTTAGGGGAAAAAAAAAATGTCGACAGCAGTTTAGTAGTTTCTGTCGGCACTACAACAACGGTTTACAACGGCAGATATATATATATCCGTGCGCGCCGGCCGCTCAATCGATTCTCCCCGCAATCCCGGCCGGCAACCGTCGCCGGGAGGTGGCGTCCCCTGCGGGGCGCCGTGATTGGCTGCCGCAGTAATGACGGGGCGCCATGGCCGACCGCGTGTGACGTCACCACATCATGACAGCAGTGGCCACCACCTGTGGGCCGACTCACTAGACGTATTCCTGTTGGCTGAGGGCCACACAACACAATTAAACATGAACAATGTTACATGACCATCTTTTAGCACATAACACCGCCCTTCGACTCGCCTTTAAACGCAGACAACACGTGGAAGCTATTTTCTTTGACAAAGAAGCAGCCTATGATTCCGCATGGCGACACGGAATCTTGTTGAAGGTTAAGCAATGTGGAATCCGTGGGAACTTAGGAACTTTTATCTAGAAATTTCTGAAAGACCGCTTCTTCAGCGTCCGAGTAAGACACGAGCTTTCTGAGCGATTCCATCAAATGAATGGAGTTCCACAGAGCAGTGATTTGAGTGTCGCCCTGTTTGCTATCATGATAAATGATATTGGGATGCACTATCGCAAAGCATCGGACGTTCGCTATTTGTCGATGGCTTCGCGATATGGTCATCTGGCTCCAACACACCATCGCTAACAAGGTGGCTACAGCTCGCGGTAAACCACCTCCAAAGATGGGGCATGAAAAACGGATTTCACTTTTCCACAGACAAAACGGTTGTAGTGCACTTCTGCCGCAGGCGGTGCTCTCAAGCGCCAAACACGGAGTTGTATGGGACACCTATCCCTGTCCAACAAACCGCGAAGTTCCTCAGAGTGCAGTTCTATACTCGTCTGACGTACAAACCACATTTTGAAACACTGATAGCAAAATGTTTTAAGTCACTAAACTTGTTGAAATGTATATCACGAACCTCCTATGGTTCTGACCGAAAGACACAAATGATGCTATATCGGTCACTCATCTCGGATCTAAGTTGGACTATGAATGCTATGTATATGATGGTGCCTGGAAGAGCAATAAGCGTACTCTCGATGCGGTGCAACATGAGGCTCTGCGAACCGTCACCGGGGCATTTAGAACCACGCCGATTGCTAGCCTACTCGTAGAGTCGAACGAGCCTCCACTGGCGTTGGGACGTGAAATACTTGGCCTACGGTATGCATGCAGATTACGCCAGTTCCCCACTCACCCCACCTACGACGCGGTGTTCTCACGACATACATTGGCACTCTTTCGCAGTGGCAGAAGTATAACAGCTTGGACGTTCTGTATACGAATTCGTGCTCTCTTTCAGGAGAGTGGTGTAAGAATTCGTCCGGTGATGCGCATAGAGAAACTAGTCGTACCGCCCTGGAATCTGGTCTCCCCTATAGTTGACCTATCACTAACAGCGACCCGCAAGGATGATGTAACATCTACACTCAGGTACCCAGCCCGAGACGACTTGTCACTTGGCCCGTATGGGGCCCTACGGACCCGCCCGCCCCTCCGGGATATCGGGACCAAAGACGCGTGTTGGTCCCCGTGACAACCAGCACCGCGCAACGGGGGAAGTTAAACCTCCAGGACTCAACCCCGGGGAACGAGCCGAGGGGGCGCGACTACATCGACAAAACTGAGCGGACAGGTAGACAAGAGGACGCTGGCGTACCTGTTCGTGAAAGGAGAGGGCTTTTTGTTGTAGGGTTGGATGAAGGACATCCAAAGGGACATAGGCAAAGGATGGATACTGTGAAGGGACAAAGGGATGGACGGTGGGGACTACGTGAGTCCCCGGAAGCACCTCCGTGTTTAAACACCCCTTATCGGGGCGGCTGTGTTACCCCGAGGGAGCACCAATTCCCTGGCCAGCCGAGAAACGAGGCTGACCCCACTCCAGGAGAGACTCACCACCCCGGCCAGGATCCAGCGCCGCCCACACCTTGACCCCTGTCGGTCAGGGCAGGAGGCACTGGGCCGGGTCCCAGACTTCCCACCCGAGGCAACAAGTTGCTTGGCCCTCATGGAGACCTACGGACCCGCCCACCCCTCAGATGTTTTAGGACCAAAGAGGCGTGTTGCTCCACGTCACAACTATCCCTGTGCAACGGGGGACCTCAGCCTCCAGGACGCCGTCAACCACAGGAGGCGGGCCGAGGGGGCGCGACTGCCCCGATAAAACTGACGGAAAGGGCAGGACCGGGGAAGTTATCCTACCTACTCATAGTAAGGAAAGTTGGTGTTGCAGGGTGAGGTGAAGGACATGGATGTTGAGATGGACATTGGAATGGAATGGAGTTGCAGGCATGGAAGTGCGAGTGAGGTACCAATTGTCTAGAGGGAGGATTTGTGCTTTAGGGCGCATCGACTGCGTTGGTCATTTTGCGCCCATAACCCTACCTGTCATAACATTATTGTTAGGCGATGGGTCTTACGTCATATCAGAGTGCTTGTGGTGGGCGGTATACTATGTCAAAATTTACTTGTTTTAGGTATGCAAATATATCCCCAGATGCTACGATCTGAGAATCATCGGCCAGCATTTGTCGCAGCGTCATATCAATACTTTGAAGCCCAAGATATCTGCGACGTGCAGGTTCCAGTCCAGGACAGCCAACAAGTACGTGATATACTGTGAGTGGAGTAGCACAGCGTGGGCACAGAGGGCGGTCACTTGCCGTCAGCAGGTACCTGTGTGTAGCAAGTGTATGGCCGATCCGAAGACGGCACAGCGCAACCTCCTCTCTTCTTTGTGTGCGAAATGAGGACTCCCACGTTCCGAGTAATGGTTTTACTAGCTTCAGTTTGCTAGTTTTCGTGTGCCAAGAGCATTGCCATTTTCGGTCAATAAGGGATGATATTGATGCCTCGGAGTCGCTAGCGGGAAGGGCCATGCGCGACCTGCGGCCACCGTTTGCAGCTCTCTTCGCCATCAAATCAGCAGCCTCGTTGCCAGCTAGGCCTACGTGGCTTGGGATCCACATCAAAGTGACGTTGACTTCCCCATCATTAAGATAAATCAAGGTAGTCGCGATGTCATGTACAATGTGGTGGTCATGGCTAAATGCTTTCAGAGCCAGCAGGCTACTCAGAGAGTCAGTGAGAATTAAATGGCTTTTGTCACGGGTTCTGTGGTCATACTTAACAAAACGAAGGGCCTGTAGGATGGCGTATAGTTCTGCCGTAAAAATTGATGAGTGATTAGGGAGTCTAAATGATTCGATATGCGACTGACATACAAAAGCACATCCTACACCGCTACTGAGTTTTGATCCGTCGGTATAGATCTGCACGGTGTCCGTATATGAATTGATTCTGCTTAATGCGCGCAAACGGGAGTCAGCTGTGCTAATATCATCCTTCCGGATATCACTCAACGAGAGGTCCAAGGCGACCTTGATCCGCCGCCAAGGCGGATCAAGGCCGCCAAGGCGGTAGGTGGGACACGGAACTGTGCTATGCACTTTGGCTTAATCTTGCATTCGCGAAGCGAGTGGGCAATGCGTAGACTGAATGGCAGTATATATTTCCTTGTATTCGGTCGTGGAGTACTTACAGTAGAAAATACCCACGAATATGTCGGATGCTGTGGATTTTGTGCCAACTTACAGGCGTATTTTAAACCCAGTTTTTCACGTCGCAATGATAAAGGAGGTTCGTTAGCTTCAGCAAGGACGCTTTCAGTCGGCGAAGTTCGAAACGCACCTGTGATAACGCGGAGAGCGGCCCATCACCACTGGACTAGTCGACTGGATCATTGGAGTATTCAATCCCCGGAAATTTCACAAAGTGAATTGCGTGGAGAAATTCTCAAAATTGCTGATTCCTAAGGGGAGTGTCCCCTCGACTGCGCCTATGAAAATTCATCCTGCTGTTGTTTTTAGCAACCGATCTTCTTCGCAGCTATGCTTGCATTGCAAATTTCCACATGGAGCTAAGAATACTTGCCAATGTTGCACTTCGCGCGTCAGTGTCCGCCACCTGGTGTGCACTTCCTACACAATGCAGCAGAATAGGGCGGCGAAACAACGTTTATTTCAACAGTATAAACGATGGTGACAACCAGCTCAACCTACCCATCACCAGACTTCGCAACTCTGTGGATAACCGTGCTCGGTTTTCTACAATATTCTTCGACAACACTCACATGTGCATAGTCGATATTAGGTGTTGTGCGAGTTTCCCCGCCATACACGTCAGCACACACTCCAGCATCATCTTTCATGTGCCGAACCGTTCACCCTTGTCGGCAAATATCGTGCGCCTTGCATGCGGGATAGCCCATCAGTGTGGGCTTTCATGTATCTAACCAAAGGAGCCTGTTCGTTGGTTGGTTATTGGTTTTACGACACGTCGACCGTTGACTCATATAGCGTCGCCAATCTCTCACGCCGATTGGTTGCGGGCGAAGAGTAGCGACAGGTGAGATTCGAACCCACAATCTTTCGATTGCGAGACGAGCATCTTACCCCTAGGGCCGTCTCCGGAAACGCCCATCCTCATATGTCACTCCTGTGAGGTCTCCCTCCCGAGTGGATCCGCATGTGGTGATCCAAATTCCCTTTGGTAGTAAACGTGCTACCAGGAGTCTCACAGCTGTACGGCTTACCTCATCGACGTGTGTGTTATCATGTGACGAGCCAACCCGGCCTCAACTCTAAACGTCCTGCCGCACGTGTCGCGCCTGTAAGGTCGCTCTCCAGTGTGGGTTCTCATATGTCTAACTAAGTGTGCTTTGATAGCAAACGACCTGTCACATGTCTCACATTTGTAACGTCGCTCTCCGGTGTGTTCGCGTGTGTCTAACAAGCATGGACTTGGAAGTAAACGACCTGTCACATGTCTCACATGTGTATGGTCGCTCTTCGGTGTGCGTTCTCATGTGACTAACTAAGCTGCGCTTGCTAGTACACGACCTGGCACATGTCTCGCATTTGTAAGGTCGTTCTCCGGTATGCGTTCTCATGTGATTAACCAAGGTAGTTTTGGCAGCAAACGCTCTGTTACATGTCTCACATGTGTACGGTCGTTCTCCAGTATGGGTTCGAATGTGTGCAACTAAGGGTGCTTTGTCAATAAACGACCTGTCACATGTCTCACATTTGTACGGTCGCTGCCCGGTGTGGGTTCTCATGTGACTAATTAAGCTGGCTTTGGCAGCATATGTTCTGCTACATGTCTGACATGTGTACGGTCGCTCTCCAGTGTGGGCTCGAATGTGTGCAACTAAGGGTGCTTTGTCAATAAACGACCTGTCACATGTCTCACATTTGTACGGTCGCTGCCCGGTGTGGGTTCTCATGTGACTAATTAAGCTGGCTTTGGCAGTATACGTTCTGTCACATGTCTCACATGTGTATGGTCGCTCTTCGGTGTGCGTTCTCATGTGACTAACTAAGCTGCGCTTGCTAGTAAACGACCTGGCACATGTCTGGCATTTGTAAGGTCGTTCTCCGGTATGCGTTCTCATGTGATTAACCAAGGTAGTTTTGGCAGCAAACGCTCTGTTACATGTCTCACATGTGTACGGTCGCTCCCCGGTGTGGGTTCTTGTGTGATTACTTAAGTTGGTTTTAAGAGTGAACGTTCTGTTGCATGCCCCGCAGGTGTATGGTCGCTCTCCGGTGTGCGTTCTCATGTGACTAATTAAGTAGGCTTTGAAAGTAAACGTTCTGTCACATGTCTCACATTTGTAACGTTGCTCTTCGGTGTGTGTTCGCATGTGTCTCACTAACATGGGCTTGACAGTAAATGACCTGTCACATGTCTCACATGTGTATGGTCGCTCTCCGGTGTGCGTTCTCATGTGACTAATTAAGTTGGCTTTGACAGTAAACGACCTGTCACATGTCTCACATTTGTACGGTCGCTCCCCGGTGTGGGTTCTCATATGTACAACGAAAAACCCCCTGGCAGTAGACGTTCTGCCGCATAGATCGCACCTGTAAGGTCTCCTGGTGTAGATTTGTCCGTGTTTATCCAAAGTCCGCTCTTGAAGAAACGTACTGGTTATCTGGTTTGAATGTTTGACCCAACTGCCGCCATTGCACGCTTTCGTACCACCGTGCATTCTGCGGTGTTGAAGTAGCATTCCACGACTCCTAAATACCTTGCCACACACGCCACAGTCATGCGAACTCGCTGCCAACTGAGTCGAGGGTTGTCGTCGCGAAGTGTCGCTGGTGTGCACAGACCACTGGCTGCTGCTGCTGTCGTTGGCGCTGTTAACACTGCACTGCGATGCAATTACAGAGGTCGTCTGGTAAAATAGAAGACCCTTCCCACAGATGAAACGAAACGCAGTGGCACCTGAAACCCAAGACAGCGATGAATAATCATGGTATCCTTTGACAGGGCACAGGAAGCCTGGAGTTGGAGCAGCACTGCTTAAATGACATTACTTACACTGCATTAGCAAATGCTATGACTTCACAAAGTGTGGGCGTGACTGGTCCCGAATAAGACCACCGTCTTCTATTGTTTGAGATGCTATGCTAAGTACCTGAATAATTGTAATTAATTAGGAATAGCATTGACATGCCGCATAATGTGGTACACGGATCCCAATTAGCTGAACAGTTTGTCACACCATTTCAGTACCGGCGCCACGACGCAGTGTGGCAACCACAAGTAAACTATCGGGAAGGATGAGGCGGTATGTCAGACGCAGCACCCGTACCGCCCGTTGAGCCTACACGGGCGTCGGTTGTACCGTGAGTACAAACATTATAGCCACTGGAATTGCTCGACAACCAGTCTGGGAGTACCACGGCTCTGAGTGTTTAGACGTGTGTCCAAATCTGGAACATCGAAAGCATTGCATGGGGTTAGTTTACCTTCACACGAACGTATCCAACGAGTATGAATTCGGGAAGATCAGTGGAACGAAATGTCAATATGAAGTTATTCGTAAGTTGAGTTTCGTAGCCTTATTTAATAGTGATCCTTCTCGCACCTACCACTCCCCACTCCGCCAGGCCATCCACAATGTCATCATCCGATACGTCTCTCAAGTCATAGCAACTGATGACCCCTTTCGAGTAATTTTTAGTATTGTGAGGTCGAACGTCGATGGGTACGATGACTACTCGTCTGCCAGTTTGGTGCCGTAAACTGTAAGTTAGTTCGGCTGCACCAATCGCCCTGTTCGCATCATCAGTATTTGTTAACTCTACTTCTATCCCACCATCCCTAAGCTTTTCACATTTCAGCACCACTCCTAGCCTATCGCATGCTTCTTTCCTCTGTAACGGTGTAACCCGCAAGATGTCCTTTTCTTCTTCCAGTGATCTCATGAGGAAGATGCGAGGAGCGGGAAGACAAGGTACGGGGCCGGTCCCTATACGCGTCACGCCCTGATCACCTATATGACGGCTTGTCTGTACCCTAGTAGAGGGGGCATTTGGTTTGAGGTTGCCATGAAATTGATTCATTGCCAAATTGACTGGGTTGATTGATTAGGTAGGATGCTCACATTGATTAGGTTTGAGGTTGCCATGAAATGTGAATTGTGTTCCGCTCCTCGAGGCGCCACACGACATAGGGGCCCTACCGGGGGACGTCTGAGTCCCGCGGACGGGAGGACGCCAGGTGCCCGAGGAGCTATACGGGGCAGGCGACGCCTTCGCCCGGCCGGGAGAGAGAGACTGACCACCCCGACCGGGATCCAGCGCCGCCCACCCCTTGACCCCTCACGGCCAGGCCAGGCCAGCAGGCGCTGGGCCGGAGCCCAGACCTTCGGCCTGAGGCGACATGTCACTTGGGCCGTATGGGGCCCTAAGGACCCACCCGCCCCTACGGGATATTAGGACCAAAGAGGCGTGTTTGTCCCCCATCACAACTAGCACCGTGCGACGACGGACCTCAGCCTCCAGAACTCCGTCAACCCCGGGGGCAGGCCGAGGGGGCGCGACTACCCCGACAAAACTGAGCTGGAGGGCAGAACCGGGCAAGTTGTCCTACCTGCTCATAGTATGGATAGTTGGCGTTGCACGGCCAGGTGAAGGACATGGATGTTGAGCTGGGATGGGCATTGGAATGGGAGCCTATGGATAGGAGGATGAGTGAGGAAATCTTCGTCTGACCCCTCCCCGGCTTCCTGGTGGTCTGGCCGTCGGATCCTTGAGGCACGCAATCTCCCCCCCCCACCACGAAAAGGTGGAGCGTCGTCGGGGGAGGATGCTCTTAAGTTTTCCAAACATCCGCCAGAGTTGCCTCCCAGTATTTGGTCCTGGGTCTGCCTTTCATATGGTGACGTAATTAACACTTCCAAACGATGTATACAGGAGCAGGTTTGGAACATTCACCGAATTTCACGTCCCTATCACAAAGGGATAGGGAACAGCAGGCGAAAATCACAGAGGGCATCCGCCTTCGCTTCCAGAAGAGGGTTCAGAGTGATAAAACAGATATACAAATGTCGATTTCCCAGATCTATGCTAACCGCACCAACGTTGAAGGCGACCAGTTAACGAATCGTATTTCTGGTGAACTGCTGTTGCTGGACAACCAGTCAGCCATTGCCCTCCTGAGCACACTGAGGATGCCAGCAGCCCACGATCTGACAAAACAATGTCATCGAGCTGCACCGACATGCAGGTAAACGGACAAAATGCATGACAACGGAACGTGTAACGTTATTCAGTTAGTTATTTGGGCTTTCGGGCGCTTCGACTGCTCTGGTCATATTGCGCCCATAACGCCTATGATCGTTGAGATGCGGTTAGAAGCAGCACCAAGCATCACACCATGGACACCGTTTTGTCGTTTTACTTTGTTATTTGTTACATGACAAAGTTTACATAACATGCATATCGATGGGGGCATATATAGTTAACAACGATACTTCGGATAAAAATTGACCAGTCGTCTCGATTGGACATGTCTTCCATGCAGGAAAACGGAAATATACAAGCAAATTGCACGTGCAACGTTGTTTGCATCTTTCCTTGTATTTAAGTTACATGTGTCGGTGTATTGGAAAGTCTTACAGTGAACGGTAGTGACAGCTAGACGGCCAGTGATCCAGCAAGACACTCTTGACGAGCATACCGTTGGTTGGTTATTGGTTTCGGTATTGGTTATTGGTATTGGTTATTGGTCGTTGCAGAACTGGGCAGTATACTAGGCTAAATTGTGGATAGGTATTTAGCAATTACTTCCGTGCATATATTTGCATAGTTGTTATCTAACGAGTATTTTTTGTACAAGCAGATTAGACTATTTCCAGCTAGCGAAGCTGCCCAGCGCCGTTTTGTCTTTAGGTTATTGTCTGTCTTTGTCTAGTGTGTCAGTGTTTTCAGCTCTTTATTTAATTTTTGCAGTTGTTTAGCGAGTAATTTCTTCTTTCTTTAAAACGACAGTCAACTTTCTACAGAGCGATTACCTTGTAAGTGCTGCAAAGTTAGGAACATGCATACACCTAAGCTTTGTCAGTTATTTTATCTGCTCTGTTAGTTTGTAAATCATTTGGCAGCAAGTTACTTTTCAATCTAAATCTAGGAATAAGCTGCAGCCGGTAGGATGGTTGCTACTAGGATGCAGGCATTAAAGGAGGAGGTTAGAGCCCTTAAGGCATAGCTTTCCAAGCTCAAGGCTGCCCTTGTGGCACAGGGTAGGCAAGAAAAGGCAACACAATTCGGTCAGTCTGTAGCAAGGGTATCCTATGCCCAGGTGGCCCAGGCCACCAGGTAACTGAGGCTTCTCCTGCTGTGGAGGGGTATCTGTAGAGAAAAGTGTCCCTAGTGAACAGATGATTTCTAGTTGTAGCTCACAGGAGGAGAAATGGTTTAAAGTCAGGTGGTGGAGGATTTGGAGGCATGAGCCAAAGCAAGGGGTCAGTGAGTGGCAGGTGGCAGGTGGTAGGAGTGGGAGGAAACCTAGTCAACCAGCTCAACAAGCAGGTATAATAACATGAAATAGGCTCCAGGCATTGGAGGACTGCCCCCAGGATAGTAGCAAGGAGACAGTGCTAGTCGCAGGCGACTCTCGTGTGCGGCATTTAGATAGGGTGTTCTGTAAAGGTCGGAGAGGCAGGAGGTGCATCACCAGGCCTGGTGCCACGGTCAAAGACCTGGTGCGAATGGTAGCACAGGCCACCAGTGAGAACCAGTTTAGTGTAGTTCTAGTGCAGGTAGGAGTGAATAACATAGGTCCTGCTAGGAGCGAGGAGCTGCTGCAGGACTACAGGGCCCTTCTGGCCACCCTGAAGCAAAGCAATAGTAGTTATTGTGACAGCTATTCTGCCTAGGGCTGGAGTCTCCCCTGAGTGGAGCTCTAGGGCACTGGCAGCCAATGCTAGGGTATGTAGGCTCTGCAGTGAGTTAGGTTATGAGTTAGGTTTGACCTTTGTTGACAAGTGGTGCAGGTTTTATGGCTCATGATACCTCTATCAGAGGGATGGACTGCGCTTCGCCGAGAAGGGGGTGCAAGTGTTAAGCAATGGTTGGTTGAGATGGCTGAGGAGCTGAGCAAGCAGTTTAAATCAGTCTTTACATTGGAGGATGTGACTAATCTGCCAACCGTGAACCACAGTTCAGTGACAGGTGATCAGATACACGATGTTGATTCCATTGATAGTGATGTTGTTTTCAATTATATCAGAAAAATAAAGCCAAACAAGGCAGCAGGACGTGATGGAATTTATGCTAGGGTATTTCGGGAAGCTGAAAAGGAACTGGCAATTCCACTTAGTATATTATGTTGTAGATCAGTTTCACAAAATGAAATTCCAATAGATTCGAAACGGGAAATGTAGTTCCTATTGTCAAGAAAGGAGGAAGAATAGGTAGAGTTGGAAACCATAGGCCAGTAAGCCTCACATCCCTGGTCTGCAAGGTACTCGAATCAATTATCAAGGATAGAATAGTTAGTTTTCTGGAAGGAAACAGCTTTATTCAAGATACTCAACACGGGTTTAGAAAAGGGCGATCGTGTCTCACAAATACCTTGGACTTTTTTAATTTTGCTACAGAACAGATCAGGGAAATCAGGTTGATGTAGCAGTATAGGTAATGGTATAGGCAACCTGGCATTTGAGGAAAGATTGAAGAAATTTAATATGTTTTCTCTTAGATATAGAGGACTGAGAGGAGATCTCATCAAGGTTTTTACATTTGTTAATGGTCAGGAACAGGTATATCTCAGGGAAATGTTTGCAATTAACAGAAATGATGCAATTAGAGGTCATCAATTCAAAATTAAAGTTAATTACAGCAGGCCAAGGTTAAGACAGTCTTTCTTCACCAGCAGGGTAGTAGAACACTGGAACCAGCTGCCAGGAACCATTGTCAGTAGCAACACACTAAACATCTTTAAAAACAGCATAGACAATCATCATAAGAATAGGGGGCTTCATTTCCTGTATTCCAGGGAGGGTTGATCGACGGATCCGGTGGGCAAGTGCTTCAGTGTCAAGAGTGCAACCAACCTTGTGGCTCATAGCTGCACTGATGTTTTAAGATTTTATGTCTTTATATCTAGTAAGACATCGCGTCGCACCAGACACGCATGTCAAGACTCACCGACTAAAGTTCTCAGGTGTTGTTCCAGTGTGGCCAAAGTACTTGCGCTTCTGAAAACGAGCACATGTCTTTTGGTGATGGTCACAATACACAGGGGTGGTTTGCAGTGCATAGCTAACGAGGGCCAGGGTTGGAAAAATAGACCTTTCGTAAAGTTGTGTTATCCAAAACATTACCCTTCTTCAGAAATACGAGGATTGCAAGTAAAAAATCTAACCCCACATGGGTCGGATGCAGTGGCGTACCGAATAAGGAGCAGGGAGACAAAAGAGGCAATGGTCAAGGAATGAATCGCGAACATTGGATAATTCGACGTGTTAGCCAATTCAGAACATTGGTTTTTCCCCCGAATTTCCGGTGATCGAGCAATCTTTCGATTCCTGAATTCTTGAAGCACCAAAAAAGGGTATATACCACGAGATGTTTTGCTCAAGGGCAGGTCGAGGGTGGAGAAACAGGGAACTTCAAAGCGTTGACGCCACACCCCTGAGGTAACGACAGTTTCGATGCGCTCCTCCTCGTTTCAGTGCTTCTACCTCGAGCTGCAAGCGCTCGACCGCTACTCACGTGGCCTACACAGACGTTTACCTACTGAGGGCGGGAGAGATAGTTCAGGCGGAAAACAATGTAGCACGATGGCTCGTATTAAAGCTCGTATTGAAGCGTTCCGTCTACATCGGAGCTTGGTTGGTTATTGGGGTTTAGGGGCGCATCGACCGCGTCGGTCATGTAGCGCCCACTACATCAGAGATTAAAATGTATCTTAGCACGCGCGGATCCCCAGTGGTCGACTCATTTTAACTGGGATTTCGAAGGAGAGTTGATGTAGGCGCTCCAATCTTGGCCAGCAGAACTAGGAAGACACACACAGAGGCTCAGGCAGTACTACGCTGGCCGCTTGGTCTAATCCCAGTGATGCCTGGACAGCTGTCCGACAGCAGTGATGCCTGGACAGCTCCAATAACAGGGAATGTGAGTACGTTTCCAAAATACATTCACAGGATTGGTTGCGGTAAAAAAACAATAGTTTGAAAAACCCGTTATCTGGCATGCCCTTTGTAGGGCCATGCGGCTCCCACAAATGATGAATGCCAAAAGAGCATAACTGAAAAACCGAATAGAACCACAAACCGCTAAACATCTTCTACGTCCGTAGTCGGTATATCGCATCAAAAAGAACACCAGATCAAAGAAGACAACGTACTTGAGTGCTTCCTCAGGCGTGAAGCCAGTGAAGTCATGCGGCGGAGACGGCGGACCAATGGAGGCGAGATCTTCAATCTGCCCGCCCCCCAGCGCTAGCGGACCGGTTGCCACAGCGGCAGAGGTCGGTCCATCCTGTGTTTAAAGAAGAGTTGTCGGGACCATGCAGAGTGGTCGCAGTCATCAGGAAATTGGTCGACGCCTACAGATGGTACTTAATGTCATTTGCATTCTTAATTCAATCTTATTCAGTGTTCACTGCATACTGAATCGCGGTCAAGCTGGTTGGTAGGTTGGTTATTTGGGCTTAGGGGCGCATGGACTGCGATGGTCATACAGCGCCCAGAAGCTGTGGTCAAGCTGGGAGTTTGAATGTAGAAGGGCCCATACGCCATATACATTAGGGTTCTCGTTATTTGATGAAGTTCCGAGTTCGCAAAGAGTTATTCTGTCAACTTATGCCAAAATTGCTAAACACAGAATGTGTGAAGTTTGGTCGCCATTGAAGAATGCTGCATCGGGTTGCATCGCACCGTAAGTTGTGAAGAAAAAAAGCATTGTAGATTGTTTCCCTTTTCACCACACTGAAACCGCATACCTCCCACCACACTGAAACCACATACCTCCCACCACACTGAAACCACATACCTCCCACCACACTGCATGCATCACAGACTCTGATGTCCCTTCTGAGTCCACTGGTGCCATTTTGATCGATATTCATTACGAATTGGCCGTGTCAGCACTCCGCAAGTCCTTGCACCCTCTCCCCGCGCTGGTGGTGTCATCTACTGACAGGGCCATCAACTTCCTACCGAAGGTCATTGCAGCATTAAGTTTCCTGGTGCCATACTCAAACTGCCATGTCAAAGGCCTATTGGAGTAATTGTCAACTTGTAGTAAAGGCTCTAAACCACATTATAGTTTTTCTTCCATCTTTTCCAACTCACCCCATTCTCAAGTTCAGACGGAGACTGGTGCTAATCATTGCTACAATGCGGTTGGACACTATCTCATGCATCTGTTCCCGAAATTCATGTTGCTGTTATTCCTTTGTTTTGTGTGTTGTTTTTTGTTTTTTTGGTTTTGGGGGGTGGGGTTGGGTTGGTTTTTTTGGTTGGGTGATTCCTAAGGCTCTTTTCTGTGAATCCTGTTATTTATGCCATCTTCTTGTCCACAGTTGGTGTTACCACAGTTGGTGTTGGTCCACAGTTGGTGCTGGTGTTACTGCAGTCACCACCGGGACTTCCTTCATCACTGCTGCTTTTGCAGAAAGGACGCCTGCACTGGCAGACAAACGGAGAGTTGGAAGCTATTGAGTGACATTAATTATAATGCAAGACGGTAATAATCGTGCACCCTGGAAGTGTTACGGAGGCCGAGTCTGCGGGGGGGCTTTAGGGCGCTTTGTCCAGTTTTGATCATTCGCGTTCGATCATTCGAGGCCGAGTCAACACAAGCAAAAGACCACAACGGATAAACTAAAAGCCGCCGTTGTAATGTAATGAAGAAACGATGAAAATGGCACCAGCGGATAGAAAGGCAAGGAGAGTACGTAATGCATACACATAGGTACAAACTAACAGTTTGGGGTTTGATGACTCGAGATGTGACACCGATGGATGGGTATGGATGGGAGGCGACGAGCCGCAGCAGGGATGGCGACGTCTGAACAGTGGAGGAGTTGGGCCCGGCAGAACACGACCGATAGAACCACCCAGCCTCAAACCCAAGTCCCGCTAACTACGTCGGTAGAGGACTCGACGGCCACGGAGTGCCCAAACACCAACGGCGCACCGAGGAGCGCACGGCCGGTGAGACACCGACCCGACCCAGACGCAGACGTGACGCACGGAAGACGGAAGCCCACCGACACCGCCCAGCATGGCATGGCCCGGATCCCCGACAGAAACAGCCAATAGGAACGTTCGCAAATCAGACTGTTTTCTTCTTACGATTTTTAAAAACGATACATGAGCTTCATGTTCAACACTCACCATTTCATCGTCGCAGGACTTGATGTTCAGACGGAGTGCCTGAAAGCTGGACCATGCACTTCTTGGCTGGGTTGCCGCGTCCCCGTCGCCATCTGTTGTGGCATTATTGAACTCCAACTTAACAGCAGGCCACACAGGTGGCAGCAACAATGGATCTATGTCCATGGTTAGCTTCTACGAAATGGACCCTACTGTGGAGAGAAAGTTGCCTATTAGTTGGATTTTGTGGAGATAACAGGCAGACTAAGCCACTGTCTAAGGTTTCATGGTTTAGTACTTGTAGATGGGTTCATCATTGTTTGGTTTCTACAGGTTCTTCAAGATGACTACATGAGATTTGGAATATTCCAGATGGGCACAGAGGGCATAACAATGATTGGTGCATTTGCATGTGTGTAACAAAGTTGGTTTTGGGGAATCTAAATCCCAGTCATTCAGCCCCCTACCCCCACCGTTCCTGGCGCGACAAGTTTCCGGCAGTCACCTGGTGCCTGCCTGTCTGGTGCCTTACGTAAGCAAGTCACCGCTCCAGTCGAGGTCGATCATTGGACATTGCCCTGTCCTCCTCCCCATATCCGACCGACGCGCCCGGCCGTCGCCTCTGCAGATGTGACCTCGAGAGCCGACCGCTGTACCTACCCCTCCCTCTCCGGCAGTAATCCCGGCCGCGGGAGATGTGACCTCAATATCCAAGCGGCGTGCCCGCCCGCCACCGCTGCACCCCAGTACCCCGGCGCGCGCTCCGCCGCCGTCGTCAGATGGTGAATGCCGGGTAATGTGAATGTGGGTGTCTTGGATGATGAAATGTCATTTGGGCTGCAGCGCCCTGAGCCGGTCGGCTGTCTGTGAACAGCACGACTCACCGAGCCGATTGTTGTGGGTCACCAGCATCCGGTGCATTATCGGAACAGCTCACGTGTGCAGCGCCAGGCCGACGTCGGGCCTGGACGAAGGTGCACTCTCAGCACCGTTTCCCACGGAGGGACCGTTGTGCTGAGATCAGAGGTGTCTCTGTCTCTGATATTTCAGAGAGATGTCGCGCCCGCCTGCAGTAGTCTGCTATTGTTCTCAATTCGGGGCCGACGTCCTGGCCATGTGACGCAGTAGTGACGTGTGCGGGTTGATCACGTGATAGTGACGTACTGTGAGTTATCTCGGACGCGCCACAAGGGCCCTCGGTCATTCTCTAACTATCGAGCGCTCATGGCGAGCAGATGTCGCCCCTCTGGCGGCTGCCGCCTAGCCAGCCGCCCTGGCTCATCACTGGAGGTACGTCGGACTCTTCCTGAGAGTCGCTGCGTCTGTTGAGATGTAATTATCTGATAGAAATAGTTGCACCTGTGTCAAAATGAAGCTACATTGTTAACGCTATATCACGCTGCGCATTAATGTCTGATCTTCGTGGCCATTTATCTGTTGATTAATATGCACAATATAGAAGTGCTGGCTTTGGAGGTGCGTGTCAAGATGTGAGATCAGAGCTCCGAGATGGAGGGCTTCGAACCATTGAACATAACCGGGGTTTTAAATATCGCAAACGCTTGGTACTATAGACTATACACGAGCCAAAACGAAGTTTTCCCCCTTCAGTGATGGACCTGAACCTTCACTACATGTGTCCTTACTACTGAAATAATATCCTGGACAACCAACTATGTACATGCTGAATTCCACCAAAGGCTGAATCAGAGGTAAAGGAACTATTGTAGTGTATTCATTGTGCATCATGAACTGCGAGGTGGATAAACACCACTCAGTTTCCAAGCCACACCAAAAGTCAGTTCAGCACAACTGTGCTGTAGGGTAAATGATCCACTCTGTGCCATTGCGCTCAGGTGAGGCAGGGAGACATCAGGGTGAGGTGAAGTCAGCAAAAACAAATGCTACTCATGTGGTTAAAAATATGTGAATCAGGTAGACAGAAAAGTCATAGAATTGATACAACACCACCATAAACTTCAAATACATCTGTGGAAACATGACAGCAAACTGAGGCATACATCACATGATGCAACGTGTACTTATGGACTGAATGGGAAAATATTGAAGGTGATGTGACAAAATAACAGCAAAACACACTGGCATTGCTAAAAATATGAAAAGCCAACTCATCCAGGAGGAATCAATGATAGCATAGGATGACGGGAACAGGTGATACCTGACTTAAAATTATCTCCTTGGCATAGAAATATCACAAGAAATGTCAAACAATCAAAGAACATCCAACAACCATTGGCATATTATGCAAATGTTGGATGTTGAGCAATTGTCCTCTGCATGAACAGCTGAAGTGCTACCTAGGTGGATATACATGGCAGGGCCCTGGTACAATTCTTGTTCAAAAACACATTTTTCTGCTGTGTTCTGATGTGATTTCATTGATGTTGATCCTCATTTTGGGGGCAATGGGAATTTTTTTTAGATGTAGCAATTCAAGTTGAAGTACTTATATCTCTATAAGCAGTGATTTCACCATGAAAAGTACATTGATGACATTCAAATAATTTTTTTTTAAACACCAGGAAAACACTTTTGGCAAGATGCTGAATGCTACTCCTTATGCTATACATGTTACCAAAATCCAAGGTATCAAAATCGTGATATACATCTAAGGTACCAGGCGGCCATGTCGGTGCATTGACAGCACACCAGTGTTAAAATAATGGTTTTTCGTTAGATGTGAGATGTCGAAACGAGCACAATAGGATGTCGAAATTTACCGTGGAATAAGTGTCTTTTGAAATGCTTTTGATGTCTTTTAGACTCAAATTTGAGCCAATGGCGTACTCGTGACTACTTTTATCATTGGTTTTGATAGTTATAATTTAGGACGAGCTGTATTCTGGACCGGAAGAAAACATATACATGCAATAAACTGGTGTTGTATGCCACGTTACATTATAGGTAATCCCTTGACCTGAAATTGTGTTTGCAAAATGTTTGTGTATCACCATCCCTTATCGAGACCGCGAACATTGTACTTATCAATGAGATACTGTTAGAAAGGAGACACAAGACTTTATAAGAACGCATCAAGAAGCAGGATGTCGATATTTCTTGGAGAAGGATGTCGATTGAGTGTTCAGAAAGTGGTATATTCCACCCTATTTCACGAATATTTTATCACTGCAGCACACTAAACTATAAGGTTTTGTGTTGGTCAAGTCTAAAGTTGTTTGTTAAAGTTAAAGTTTGGTCAAAATTCTGCCATTGAACTGGAATTCATGGATTGGGTGGTGGGGCCAGGGTTCATGCAACAAGCTCTGATTAGCAATAGGACTGTTCACAAAGGCACCACAACAAGAACTCGGGTTAAATTTATAGTTAAAAAAACAAACAAAAAACAGCAACCATGTAAGATCTTCGTTAATAGCTCAAAATATCATTGAACCACATTTGTCAAGATCAAGACTGGCACGTGGAAAGAAGTCAACAAATATTACAATTGTATTCACCACATGTCAAACAATAGATTACACATTTGGCAATAGACCTGTAGCAGATGCAGACAGGCTAGGATGTTAATGTAAGAGTTTTAAAAAAAAGTGATTAAGCATGGAATACATGGTTGAAGGTCATTCAGTATGTACAAAGTTCTAGCAGTGGCAATGTTCACCACTGATAGTTATTGAAGCAATCTACAACACTTTCTTGAAAATGTTGTCACTCACGATGCAAAGAAAAATTGCCCTACCTTGTAAAGTATTTATTTTTGGATTGGCATGTTTCAACATTGAAGATCAAAACTTGGAAGCCAAAGCTTCCTTAAAACACCTTAAAACATGTTGTATAAGCTAATTCAGGCTGCAAGCTGCCCAACGCTGACGAGGTATTCACACTTGGTGAACATTAATATTTGTAAAGCCTGAACCAAATCATCATCATCCACTCTCACATTTTGGACAAATCAAGTCAGTCAGGACACTGCAGCACCCAAAAAATCACTATAATGCTTCTTCCACAAAATAGTTAAATAACTTAATGAAGCCCTGGTTGGTTGGTTGGTTATTGTTTTTATGACACATCGACCGTTGAATGATGTAGCATCGCCAATCTCACACCGATTGGCCACAGGCGAAGAGTAGCGTCAGGTGAGACTCGAACCCACAATCTTTTGATGAGACGGGCAACTCACCCCTAGACTACTCATCCCGTATGAAGCCCTGGGTAACAACTAGAACACAGCACACATTTTGGCTTACAAATCATCAGACAAAGTGGCATTGCTTACAACCACCCTTCTGCCCCCATAAGAGGAAAGAATTTGATGTAGTACCTACTACAGACAAAATTAAGTGCATATATATGATGCAGAAATAGAAAACAAGTGTTGTCAAACAATATTATGACTAAATAATGCAATGAAACCCCAACATACAAGCCATATATGCCACCATATAAATCCAACATTCATTCACACTATACACTGAACTAACATTAGGCAACAAGCATTCTCAACAGCAGACTGATACACTTGGCCACCCTCGTTAACTTTGACTGGGGGTGCCATGTTACAACAGTTGGAATGGACAGTATCTCTCAGCCCTTGTGTTATTGTTTTGCATATGCTATTTGGTTTGTTTTTGTGTATGTTGGTTGGTTCTTTCTCTTTTTCTCATTTGTTTATTTATTTTGAACTTCTTCAGACTATTTACATGAAGATGAAACCTTTCATACAAATAGTTGTGTTGCAAGTGGAAAAGTATTCCCTGTGTCACAGCTATGACCTATTACCCCTCTGAAATATAATTGCTCTCTCTTTCTGGAAGAATGCCCAAAATGTAGGTTTTTACGCAACACGGTTTTTGCTGCTATTCCCACTGCTGTAATTTGTTTGAAGTGTAGCATACCTTGTGGACACCAAGCATCCCAGCCCTGTAACACAGTCAGGGTCACACAAACCACAGAGGGCCATGCTTGCCCATTGTCTGATTTGCTATTCCAATTGAGGATTCCAGTAATGATGATACAATGGCTCACAACCAGGAACATCTCATTGAGGTATGTCAAATTTGTCCAGCTCCAACTGTGCAAAACCCCTTAATAACAGCTTCTCTGGCTTTGACAGGCAATGAGAAGATATACTGTTGCCAACTGTGGAGCTTGCCACTTTTAATGGGGTTGGGGCCTTTGGGTCTCTTATATTTACCAGGCTTATAGTATGTTCCATTTACAGACCTAACTGTATGGGCCCCTGGGTCTCTTATTAAGTCTAAATGCTTTATAACTTCATATAGGGTGTACCTAGCAATGCATTCAGCACCTTCCTTTGGGATGTGATACTGATGAGATTGTCTAAGGTAGCACAATGGGTATGATGGGAGGAGTTTGTAATTGTTGAGTGTGTTATGCAATAGCAAGTGAGTCTCTTATTAAGTCTAAATACTTTATAACTTTATATAGGGTGTTCCTAGCAGTGGATTCAGCACCTTCCTTTGGGATGAGATACTAGTCGGTTTTACAGCGGAACTTTGCTCCCAGGTCACGTGGTCTCAGGAACGAGATAGAGGGAGAAGACCCGGCATAGTAACCTGCATAAATTAAAAGCGACCAGCAAATACAATTATCACATCAGTTTGGATAACGAAATAGGTTTTACTATTGACGCTGCTGAAATAAGTAGAATTAAACTTACGAATATCAGCAAATTGCAATACGCTTTCTAATTTACGTCGAGACTGCACTCAGCTCTACGGCATCTGGCAGCGGACGGATGACTGCCAGATGACAAATTGGCGCTGTGGTTAAATTAGCGAAGGATGCGGTTATAAGTCAACTTCCTGAGCAACGGTAGAGAAAATGATAACAAAAGTACACTTAATCGATGTCAACCAAGTTTATAAATCCATACCTGATACTGCCGACATGCTCACGCCACACAACTAATAAATAATCACAACACATCCCACGAGTAGGACGCTCGTGCACCGACTGATTTGTTGCCTGCCGCGTACTGGGATATAGGTTTCGGAATATAAAATGGTTTAAGGAACATTATACTAAAACAATCAGTCTAAAATCGTTTTATTCTCACCACCAAGAAACAAGTTTTGTCAATGAAAAAGTTCAGAAAATTGAGTAAATCAATTCTTGTTAATAATAAATGTTATTCGATGTACTTTTTTAGTTCATGTCTGGAATGTTTAGTTGAAGCAAGGAATGACTTGGAAGGATGTAAAGCGACTAGACGGGAGAGCAAATTGCCGCTGTAAAACCGACTACTGATGAGATTGTCTATGGTAGCACAATGGGTATGATGGGAGGAGTTTGTATTTGTTGAGTGTATAATGCAATAGCAAGTGATTCTCTTATTAAGTCTACATGCTTTGATTGATTGATTGTTTGGGCTTAGGGGCGCATCAACTGCTACTGTTTATGCAGTGCCCAAAGTCTACATGCTTTATAACTTTATATATGGTGTACCTAGCAGTGGGATAAGGGATTGATTTGGGTGCGAGTATGTACATTTCTAGTACCTTTTCTAGATAGGCTTAACCCAGATGGGCCCCTGTGGCTCTTATTAAGCCTTCACACCTTATGACTTGATGGGGTAAATTTGCCGTTTAAAGTAACTTCTGATTTCTTGGAATTTCTCTTGATGATGCATTGTATAAAAATGTGGTGAACATGATATGATGACCTATTTCCTCTGCAAATGTGTACTTTCAGTTGGAAGTCAATAACACCCAAAAACAGGCCTTCGAGTTAGGTAATATAGCAGGGGTTGCGGTAGCTCAGTTGGTAGTGTCGGACTCTTGATCGCAAGATTGGGGGTTTGAATCTCAAAACCGACAGCATTTACCGAGTCTGCCCGTGACCAATCTGCGTGAGATTGGCGACGCTATATAGCCTAGCTGTTGAATGCATCATTAAATAACCCAACGTTCTTCTAGGTAATATAGCACAAAAATTTAAGTACCAAACAAAGAAAAAATGATGTAACACAACCTAACCTAACCTTCCATGCAAGAAATCAAATTATTTGGTTAAAAATTGAAATTGTCAATTTCACAATTATATATTTTGTTTAATCAACTAAAAAACCTGACCATGAACCGTTTTTGAAGAAAAAAATTCAATTTATTATTGCAAAATTTAAAGTATTTCTTCAACTTTCAACAAAACCCTAGTATAACCTAGCTGCACCAAACCCAAACAATTTGTATGCTTCATGGAGGTAAAATGTGCATAAAACTTGTCTCATCGCTACCTTGAACTGCAATAATACCCAAGATATATTATGGTAATTTTTCACCATGAAATCTAACCCTAACCAAACCCATTGGAAAGTACAAGGGAAGCCATACATTACGTTGTATAATGCACTGAAATTACATAGGATTTTCACCTCCATGCGGTATATATCAATTGTATCATGTAATCTTGCCAGCCTGGCATCACGATAGGGGACACGCGTGGCCACGCTACTGCTAGCGCTTCGTTTGCACCTGGCGGCGGAAGTTCGAACTGTAATCCTGCGATCGGGTCGCATAGCGGCCGCGGCCGCCAGATGCTAAATCAAGAGGATAATTGTCAAAACCAAAGAAAGTATGCTATCTCGAGATTTTGCCCCACCTGTGCTGGATACATTCATCATTTCTGCATCAGCTGATACAACTTAGACTCGAGTATAATTGCCGTTAGTAATCGTCAATTTTGTTTTAAAGTTGACATGTTCCCATGTTTCCGTATACCTTTAGCATGGGGAACGCCAGAAGCTTTATGTGGTCGCATGTGAAATTGGATATTTTGATCAAACGATGGTACTAACTAAAAATGCCCCCCCTGGAACTTCCTCTGAATTTATCACTCGTTTCAATGAAGGTATTCCTGATCAACTGACACTGCCGCTATACATCGTCAAATTTGCTTAAAGATGAAATAGCATCGCAAGTATGTCTTTAAGTGAGGACAGTGTCAATTTCTTGCAGATAATAAGGGCCCTGGTGTATAATAAAACTATTTTAACAACACTAATGTTTTTAAAAATCTTCAAATTTTCTTTAAAAAAAACACATTTTTTTAATACGAACACAAAAACACACATCTTTATCCATCTTTCAAGATTATTATCTTGCATTAAAAGTTAGGCTAGGTTAGTCTAGACTATGTGGCTTTTTCCTTAACATTATTCCATTTACTTAACATTATTTGGTATACTATATGACCCAACCCAAAGCTCATCTTTTGGTGTTACTTTGTCTGCCAACTGAGAAACAAAAACTGCAAAGGAAATGAGTGGTACGATCATGCTAACTACCTTTATAAGTATGACATTGGGAAAAAATCCAAGAGTTACAAAATGACTTGAACGGAAAGATACATATTTACAGTAATCATATATACCATAGGTATTGTGACTTGCAATTTTGAGTATTTATGCCTTGTGAATTAATTAGCAGGACCAATGAACTATGGAGTTAAATGATAACATATACTCTTAAATGTTATGAGGATGAATGATCGAAACCTGGTTGAAACATCTCAAGCCAATGCAACACAGAATACCAAACAGTTCTTGACTTGTTTTCATTTGCTCAAATACCACAGTTTTCAACTACATTTTACAGAATAAGTTTATATTTCCATTGAACACAAACTCACTTTGTTACACAGCAGATAGATCCTTTGTCCAAAGATGCATGACCATGTTTCACCAAATACATCCCAGCTCATGATTGCAGGCACCTACCTGTCAAACTGCATTGTCCCAGACCACTCATATGCTACTGTAAGACAAAACTTTGGTAAATTTGTGCATTAGAGTAATGCTTCAATGCTTGGAATTTTTGCAAACGCAATGTTTGTTACCATGATTAAGATAATGTGACCACTCACTTCCTGCGCAAATACTTACTCTTCAGTTGACAAGCAAAATCATACCAAGCAAGAGCTTTGATTCAGATAATTTAGCATAAAATGCATGTTAAAGTGAGCTATCATAACATAGCCTGAGAAAGCCTAAATAGCATACAACCTAACAATCCCAATAATGTAACCTAAGGTAACCTAACCAAGTTTAATCTCCCGTTTAGGAAAATAAACCAAGAAAAATAAAAATATGAAAACATTGCGTTTTTTTCAAGATTGTCCAAATTAATAAAGCCTAACACAGCCCAATCAAACCTAGCCTAACCTGCCCTTGAGATGGAAGATTCCTCCAAAATTGAGTTTATTGAACTTTAAGATATTCACAAGGGAAGTCTACCACTCTCGTTACCTCCATAAAGCAAACAAAGGTATGAGGTTTGGTTAGGTTAAGTTGTCTAATTTGGAAAATATGTATTTTGTATTTAACAAAAAACATTTTTTTCTCTTCTATAACAGGTTAGGCTAGGTTCTTAAATTGGAAAAAAATGTTCAGAAGAAAATTCATCAAAGGTAGTCTTGCCATTTATGGAAATACTTGATGTCTTGGAAATAATTATTGCAGTGCAATGCTTATGAATGTGCTTAACATGACGTGACCACTTATTTCCTCTGCAAATGCATACTTTTCAGTCAGGATGCAAAATACAAGCAAGAAGGGGTGCTGAGTTAGCAAATATCATATAACATAATATTCAGCAAGTAACATTGAAAATACAGAAAAAATGTAACATAACCAAAAATAATTTAGCCTAATCTTCTATGCAAGAAAGGAATCTTTTTTAAACATAAAATTTCTGAACAACTTTATTGGCAAACATTTTCAGTGCAAAAAAACCTAACCTGGCTAACCTAGCCTGAACAGTTTTTGAAGAAAACTGCATGCTTCAGGAGGTGAAATGTGTGTAAAACTTGTCATGGTTACCTTAAACTGCGATAATACCATTTTGTTAATAGCATGTTTAAGATGATTTGGGCTTTCGGGCACATAAACTGCATTGGTGACATAGCTTTTAAGATGATTTCTTCTGACAAGAGGTTAGGCTGGGTTAGGTTAAGTTATGTTCCATTTTCTTTCCTAATGTCATTATTCTTAGAATATTACCCAACTCAAAGCCCATTTATTGCCTGCCTTGTGAAATGTAAGCATTTATGGAAGAAATTATTGGTCATCCAAAAACAAATAAAAAAAATAATCTGCAGAATTTTCCACAGAAAAAACCTAATATAACTGAAGCTAACAAAACATATCCCTGTTTTCTTTATGGAGTTAAAATACGTGAAAGACACGTGCTGCGAATACCTTAAAGCACAGCAATACTGGAATTTTTGCCTTCTTGCAGCAAATGTTTTGTATTAAATTTCACCATGGTGTGTAGGTATATTGACACAATTTTGAAAAACAAACAAGCCAGGGCACATTATGTGCACGTGGCATCCAAATCAAACAAATCTGAACACAGCTTCAGAACTTGAACATGTAGGTATCCAGACAGGGAATGCTTATCCAACAAACTTACATTCAAATACTGGGATTGTAAGATGAATGGTGCCTATCCCCAGATTGATAATAAGTATGGTCAATTTTGAATGTTTAAACATTTCTGTAATGATTCTGAGGTGTTGTGATATTGGGGGAAATTTCTCACAATATTATTTGGCAGTTCGAAAATGTAATATAATATAAAACACATGGCCAGGTACATTTCTCCCTCAGGCATGCCCCGCTGTGAAAGTACATGCAATATTACAAGGTTTGTATCCCTGTTTCTATCCGCAAATACTGATACAGCTAATGTCATCAGTATCAAAGGTGTAACTCATAAATGTTATTGTTTTGGACTGAAGTGGTCATATTTCCATATTACCTAGCAGGGGCGTCGATTTGTATCCTTTTGCGGGGGCCATGGCCCCCCAATGCTGATCTTGGCCCCCAAATAACCCATGCTATTTTTATGCTGATAAAAAGCTAAAGGAAAAAAAAGAAGAAAAACACTGTTAGGTACATAGAAAACTTAGTTGATGTTAACCAGCACATTTTGTACTGAAAAAGAACAGATTTGGATTAGATAGTGGACTGAGTATCCAACTTTTGCTACACAATTCAAAATTATGTGCAAAAAAACAAAATAGCTACAATTCCCTCCACGGTGCAAGGAAAACTTAAAGCATAAAATGTTCAGATTCGCTGATGATGCATTATAAACCAGATTGTCTTTTTAAAAAATGTAAACCACAAAACAACAATTGGATTGTCATACTGATGTTTGTACACACCACCAATGGCAAAACCACATGCATATGAGCTTAAACAGGAAAAAATCCATTCTTAATTTCCAGTCATTGTCAAACTTGCATTCTCCAGTGAACAACAATGACAATCATTCTTGATATTGTGGATATGCAAACTATAATTATCTTCAGCAGCCCACCTATCACGCCATCAGCTTGACATTTACCTAGGTACCTACCTACATGCCCAATGACAATGCATGCCTTCAATATTGATATGGGGAAAAACGAGAGCCATGTGTGGGCAAATCTGCCAGCTTATGATACCATGACAGAGAAAAGTCAGCAAGAAGCTGCACGGCCACTGCATTATAATTGGTATTCCTAAAAGAATAAAAAAGAATGCTATGGCTCACTTGATTTTTAAGCAAACCTTACAGTCATACAAGACCAATGTCTCGTACGCCGCAAAAACACCATTATTAAACGCCGCAAAAATACCATTATTTTAAAATGTAAACCAAAGATTGACTTTAACCTAGATGACGTCACATATTTTAATTCGTATATTGCATAAATTGGTAGGTCCAGGCAAGTTTCTTCACTGCACATAGGTGGGGGAGTGATTTCTTCAGGCGTACCGGACCACAGAGGTCATTTGCGCCACCTTTGAAGCGAGTACGTTACATGTCTGACTATAAAAGCGGGTGTTTGCTATCAAGGTGCAGGCATGTGGACGTTTACGTGAAGGGAATTTTACGTTATAGTTTGTGTGATATTTTAGGCGCTGAAGGCGGGGCTAGGATGGGGACATCCCCCTAATGTCTAGATGGCAGGGGCGTCGATTTTATCCTTTTGTGGGGGCCAGGGCCCCACCAATGTTGATCTTGGCCCCCCCATGTTGATTTGGGCCCCCCAATAACAAATGCTATTTTTATGCTGATAAAAAGTTGAAGGAAAAAAGAAGGAAAACAACATGCTAGGTACATATAAAATGTAGTTGATGTTAACCAGCACATTTTGTAATGAAAAAACAGATTTGGGTTAGATAGTGGACTGTCTCTCCACCTTTTGCTACAAAATTCAAAATGGTGTGCACAAAAACCGATTATCATTGTCAAACTTGCATACAATCCAGTTCCGTGAACAACAATCAGTTATCATTGAGAGTGTGGATATACAAACTATAATTAACCTCAACAGCCCACTCATCACACTATCACCTTGATATTTACCTGGTATCTAGGCACCTAGGTACATGCTACAGAAAGACTTAGAAGAGCTTGTGAAGTGGTCCAAAAAATGGCAGAAGAAATTAAATTATGATACGTGCAAAATCATGCATGTATGCAGGGGCGTCGATTTGTATCCTTTTGTGGGGGCTATGGCCCCACCAATGTTGATCTTGCCCCCCCCATGTTGATTTGGGCCCCCCAATAAATTATGTTATTTTATGCTGATAAGAAAGCTAAAGGGAAAAATGAAAAACCCCATGCTAAGTAGAAACATTGATGTTAACCAGCACATTTTGTACTGAATAGAAACACATTTGGATTAGATAGTGGACTGAATCTCCGCCTTTTGCTGAAAAATGTAAAATTGTGTGCAAAAACAAACAAAATAGCTAGAATTCCCTCCACTGTGGAAGTACAGCTTACATCTTTCTGGGTTGGTTGGTTGGTTATTTGGGTTTACGGCCGCATCGACTGCGTTGGTCATACAGCGCCCATACAACTTTTCTTGTTCCCACCTTAAAGCACAATAATACCAAAAAGTTTCCGAAAGAAATGTACAACCATGTTCACAACAAAATATAATTTTGTATTCAAAATCAGCTTAGGTTAGGTTAGGCTCGGTTAGGATTCTTTTTTAAGGTTGAGAATTTTCAGAAAATAAATTAAGTGATATTTTAATTTAGTTTAATTTTGTGTTCTCAGAAGATAGGTTAGGGTAGGTTAGGTTAGGTTTTGTTGCATTAAAAAAACATTTATGTTTATGCTATGTTACCGAACTCAAAGCCTTTTTGGCATTATTTTGCTCACAACCTGAAAAGTAAGCACAGAAAATAAGTGGGTCCAATCATCTTAGTCACCTTCATAAACATGGTATTCTGCATAATTTTTTTTGTTATAAAGCAAAAGACCGCAAGGTTACCAAATAATTTGCAATTTTTGGGGGAAACTTTTTTGGAATTTAAAAAAAAATGTTTTCCAACTTGCAAAAACCTAAACTAACCTAACTTAACCAAACCTAACCAATTTGCTTGCTATATGGAGGCAAATGTGTGTACAAACTTGTCTTGTTACCACCTTAAAGCACAATAATACCGATTTGGCTAGGTTAGGCTAGTTTAGTTGTTTACCTTGGAAAAATTGTTCAATCATTAAAAAAAATTAAATAAAATCGGAAATTTTCCTTTAAAAGTAGCTGACGTTAGGTTCGGGTAAGTTGGGTTCGGTTGTTCAATTTAGAAAATTTTCAGGATATATATTGCTTAATTTTTGTTTCTATTTTTTCTCCAAAGCAGGGGTGTCGATTTGTATCGAAAGACACTAGCGCGTATTAAATGTCACAAATCGTGATGGGCGTTCCTCAGAACATCCAAAATCGAAACATCCAAAGAAAAAATTCCAGTGACAGAAATTCCAGCGCCTAGTCTAAATTTGAGGTTGCAGTGACAAATGTGACGGAGGTAAGACATTTGTGGTACAATTGCGCGCAGTGTTTAATCCGGAGGCCAATCTCATGTGACGTCGTACTGATTCGTTTTTGTACTTCGCACATTCTGATGCATCTGCGGATTGGTGTGATTTTAAATATTGAATAAATAGCTTGCTGATATTTAATTCCCAAAGGAACAGTAGTTGAAGAAGTTGGCAGGTAAGCTTGAAAAAGTCCAGTCCATGCTTTTTTCTGATTTGTGCTCAGGGTTTCCATGTTAATATCACATAACTATCACGTTTGTCTTCAAGAAGAGCTGTTTTTAGTTCACTTTTATTCATATTTTCATTCCACTGCTCTTAGTACCCTTTCTGCCCAGGATTGGGGCACCTAGTGTTGCATTTCCGTCCAGGGGCTGGCACACCTTTTGGTAAATTTACAGCTTAAGGTAATTTCTGAGTAATTTTTTTGTCCATGCAATGTTTTAGGAATGTGATGAACATGATGTTTCTGCTCATTTTGGTAAATATGTGTTTTAAGGTGTTTTATGAATTCGTGGAATGTATCATTTCAATGCAATGTTTATGAATGTGACTCAGATGATGGGACCACTCATTTTCTATACAAATGCCTACATTTCAGGTTGTGAGAAAAATAACACCAACAAAAAGCTTTGAATTGGGTGACATAGGGTAAAGTATTTTTTTTTTAAATACAAAAATGCAACATAACCTAACCTAACCTAGCTTAACCTCGCCTTGGAGAAAAACAACCAAAACATCAAGTTGTAAAAATTCCAAGCAATGTATTTTTTTTTACAATTGAAAAATGTAACCCAACTTAACTTAATCTAACATAAGCTGCTTTTAAAGAAAAAAAGATATTTCTTTCAAATTTTGGAATAATTTTTGCAAAAAATGTCGAACTTAAACACTTAAACTAATCTAACATCACCAAACATAGCCCATTTGTTTGCTTTATGGAGGCAAATGTGTAATAGCTTGCCTAGTTACCACCTTAAAGCACAATAATTCTGGTTAGATTAGGTTGGGTTAGGTTTTTTCAGTTGCAAAATTTCAAGAAAATAAATTGCTATATATTTTCCCCATCTTGTTTTTGTAGTTGTGTTCTCCAAGGTCAGGTTAGGGTAGGTTACTTTAGGTTATATTGAATTTGTAATGTATTTCTTTTAATTGCTATGTTACTAACTCCAAGCCCATTTTTTAATGTTATTTTGCTCACAACCTGCTCACAACCACAAGCATTTGCACAGAAACTGAGTAGTGCCATCAGCTTAGTGACATTCATAAACATTGCATTGAAAATTTAAATATAAAAATATTAATAAAACACATAAAAGCACAAATTTAATGTCCTTTCTTGTGCAAATGCATGCCTTTCAATTGGGAGTAAAAAATAGCACAAAAAGGGTGTGGAGTAAGGAAATATAGCATGCAAATAATGTTCAAGATGTATGATAACCTTACCTAACATAGTTCAACTTCCCATACAAGAAATTAATTGTTTTTAATTTAAATGTTTGAGGAATTTTATCAAATATTTTCAACTGAAAAAACCTAACCTAAGCTAGCCTGAACCGTTTGTTATTTTTTATAGGGAAAATAATTAACAAAAATCATTTACCAACAAATGATTCTTTTTATAACTTACAACAAAAGCCTAACCTAACCTGACAAACCTAAGGGGTTGTACAAAGGGGTTGTATGCTTCATGGAGGTAAAATGTGTGTAAAACTTGTCGTGTGGTTACCTTAAACTATGATAATACCTGGCTTTTTGGGTAATTTTTCAGCTCATGGTACTCTCTGACTTCTTTGAATTTCTTTTTTAATGCAGTGTTTGTTAATGTGCTGAACATGATGTAACCGCTCATTTCCTCTGCAGATGCACACTTTTCAATTGTGAGGAAAATAACTTGGAAAAGGGGGCTTGGATTTGAATAATATAGGATGAAAAATAATGTTCAGATAAAAAAACATGTAACATAACCTAACCTAACCTAGCCTAGACTTCCATGCAAGAAATGATTATTTTTATGCCCAATTTCCCTCCCCCCAAAAAAAACATTTGTTCTCAAACATTTTTAACTTAAAAAGTCTAACATAACCTAATCTAGCTTGAAACGTTTTTAAAGACTTTTTAATTTACTAACTTACAACAAAAGCCTAGCCAAACGCAACTAGGCAAAACCTAGCTCCTTTGAATGATTCGTGGAGGTAAAATGGGTGTAAAACCTGTCTTGTGGTTACCTTAGACTGCAATAATATCTCTTTTTGTGCTACCTGGTGCATGTGATGAACCTCCATCTGCATGCTCCATGAGAGCATTGCACTTATTGCTTCACAAAGAACAATAACATGTTGAAAGTACTATATTTTCAGGAATGGAATCCTGTGCTGATAACATTTTCTAAGTTCTAAATTTGCAGATCAGATCTACATCATTTGTGTTAATAAATATGAGAAATTCATAGAAATGCATACACCGGTTTGTGGACAAGAAGTTATTCTGATGATTTCTGATGTATTGGAAAATGACAAATTTTCGTGATGGAAGCAGGCAAAGTTAAAGTACTTATATCTCAATAAGTGGTCAGTTCACTAACAAGACAGCAAATTCACTCAAATAGCACTCAAAATACCAGGCGGCCCACTCTTTTTGCAATTTTAAAATCCATGACAGTGCTTTCTTGAATCATATTTAAAGCACATGAAGGAAATGTATTGCTGACACTTGTTAGGAACTGATGTGTGTAACGTTACTTAACATTTATAATGTCCTGATGTTTGTACACAAACTATAGCTCACTGTTCTAAAGAGCATGGGAAGTATGATGCCATATATCATGGCTAATTTATGGTCAAACTGTTATGCAGCAGATTCCCTGCATTGTTACTTAGTTATTTGGGTTTTAGGGCACAGACCATGTTGATCACATAGCTCCCTGCATTGTTGTTAACTGATATATCAGTATGTTTGCAAATTCACTTATGAGTGAATCCATACCATTCTCACTGGGGTATAAAAGCTACATTATAACATTGCTTCTACAATGCATATAACAGAAACCCATCTCGATTGTCCTACTTACTCAGGACACCATAGAAGTCAATGAAGCCAATGAAAGCCATAGAAGTCAATGAAAATGCTACTTCATCCCCTGTATTGTTAATGGAAACAAGTCTCTTGAACCATATGTTATGTCCTTCACAGTGTTGCTCCATCCACCTCCAACTCGAACCCTGACCAAACTTCAGGAACTCATCCATCTCCAAAGCAGTCTGCTGAAGAAGGTATGTATTGCAGCATAACTACTGTGACCGGAATTCCATGGTATCCATGTTGCCTTACAATCCATCCTTGCTGATCCATGTAGCAGATGTTTTACTTTCCTCAAACTGTCTGGATAACTGGGGAGTTGAAATCACATGTGAGCGATGAAACAGATGAACTAATCCTGGATTCTTATGTTGCATCATTGCATGGAACAGTGACATATCGAATGGGGAGGGGGAATTGTGGGCAGTTTCCTCACCCCCCCCCTCCTGATAGGTTGTGGGGCCCCAAGAATCCGCCGAGCTTAGGAAAAAAATGCGCTATGCTCCCTAAAAATTTCACTCGGTCCACCAAAAATCGCACCGGGGCTTAGAAAAATCACTTTGGGGGCCCCGAAACGTAGCGCAGGGGCCCCGATAATGACGCTGGGGCCTCAAAAGTTTGCACCTGGGCCCTGAAAATCACTTTGGGGCCGCAAACAAGTCGTGCCGGGATTCAAGAAAATCACGACGAGGGCCACAAACGGTCGGGCCGGGGCCTCCTGAAAATCACGCCGAGACTGGGGTACTAAGAATTATCACCCGGACCCCTGAAAATCACGCCAAAGGCCTGACAGGTCCCACCGGGGCTCTAAAAGTCTTGTTGAGATCACCCAACAAATGAAGCCGGGTAAATGAAAAACAGTCCGGACACGGAATATCAATCTGGGATCTCATCAATAGCTCCAAAAGCCCACAAAACTTGTTAGGCCCCCACAAACGTGTTGTAGTCACCGCAAGGGAACCCAACAAGTGACGACGGGGCCCCAAAAAATCGCACTTAGACAACAAAAATTCACGCCGCTTCTGTTGAAAATCTCACTGGGGCCAAAACGTCGTGCCGGAGCCCCACAAGTTGCAGCTGGCTTCCCAAGTACCAATATATACCCGGAATGTCACCTTGCGGACGGAAAAATTGCGTCAAAGATCCACAAAATGAGAAGTCGTCGGACGCCGGAAAAGAAACCTGTTTGGGCACCGGAAAAAACGCACCGAGAGCCAGAAGAATCGTACCGGGTTCCAAAAATAGCTTGCAGGTGGCTTATAAAAATAGACTTTACCACAAAAACCACAAGGAGACTCCATCGAATCGACCAGGGCACAGGAAAATTAAGAATGGGTCCCGAAAGAAAATTATCCGAAGGGCCTTTCTACTCTCGATCGTGCAATTTGCGGAAAAACACGTTGAGCAGCCGCAGTGGCGTACTAAAGGGAAAAATTCCCCTCCCTAACGTTAGGCACCAAGGAAATACTTTCACCCATCGTCATCACCGTTTAGGTCTGCTGTGCTCTGATGCTTCATCAATGCCGGTGTGTTTTAGCCTGCATCTGATCGCTGAAGTATTTTTATTTAAGCCGGTGTGTGTTTGTTGGTGTGTGTTTGTTGGTGTGTGGAGTGAGGAGGAGGGTAACAGTGATGGTGACGGTGACGGTGACGATAGATCCGAGCCCACTATATGGCACTGCAGTCGCATGCTATTACTCAGAGTTGTTATGTTGGTGAGTTCGAGTCTCACCTGTCGCTACTCTTCGCCCGCGACCAATCGGCGTGAGAGATTGGCGACGCTATATGACACAACGGTCGACGTGTCGTAGAACCAATAACCAACCAAGAGTTCTTATGTTGACATGTACTGAACACTGCTCTTTTAATTATGCGACTTCACGAGTTATTGGACGATTTTCCCCGTTTGTGAGGATGCTTAATAAACATAAACATACACATCGTCGAATAAAAAATCAGAATTTCTGAGATCTGAAAATATAGTGGGCTAAATCCGACGAGTTTTTTTTTTTGGGGGGGATCTAGAGCGTTGGCACTTCGGCCCCCCAATGTTTTTAAAAAATCGACACCCCTGTTACCTAGCCTACAGCAAAATGAATATCATGCCTCCAAGCTTTATTCTGGGGCGAAAACGTAAACAATCTGTGATGCGCCGATGATTGCGCCAAAAGCGCCACTATGCCCACCGAATCAAGAATATTTTCACAAGAAATTGCGCATGTGCAGAACGGATGTTCGCTTCTAACACTAGTATGTCCCCTACCGAATGTCAATGTCCATGTGCTATCTTTGAACGATGAAGTGTTGGCCAAATCATTTCTTGAAAATATTTACGTTTGCAGCAGAGATAAGGTATCTGAAAAGGTATTCACATTGACAAAGGTAGCATAAGCAATACATCACAAACTGAATTGATCTATTAACCAGGGACTCAGCTGTAAAACCACTTAACGTACAAAAGACAACCTAGCAAAAGAACGAAGTGCGCAATGCATGTCACACTCAAGCCATAAAGCCACAACCAGGCCCGTCATCCTCATGCTTTCCTGCGTGCCGGCTTGAATGGTACAAATGACGTCATCTGGGGTAGCCCTTTAGGGCCGATTTAATGGCTTGGTGTCTATTAAAATAAAAATATTTTGAATTCAGCTCATTTTCTAAATCTTCTACTATCGGGTCTACGCTCTTAGAATCTTGTTCAGCTGTTATTTTATACGTTTTAGTTAGGCTGCGAGTTCGATGACCGCCATCACGAAACGCAGCGTTTTAGGGGCACACTTTTTCTCGAGTTCTTAGATGATGCGGTTGAGTCATAAATGGCACAGTTCTTTACATAGCTCGTCTTGGGCACAAATGTAAATTTGGCAGGAATCCCAGTCTAAAGTGCTGCATGGTTGGTTTTTGCTGCTTAAATCACTGCCATTTTCTACAAGTGATTTTAAAGCAACTTAGGCCTAATATATTAATATGTGGTAATAGTGTGCTCTTTATATGCTGCGAAAAAAACATGCATATATGGGCACCTGTATGTAATCAAATTCAAATAGTAATTGTTATTGGATGACGCGTCAAATACGTCATATATCAAGAATATGGTGACTCTACAGTTACATAAAGCTATCAAATTACCCCTTACATTTGTAGCCGTCATTTTGAAACCAATATTACAAATGTTGCGGTGCCCATGCTCCTAAATGGCTCGCCAAAATTTTAAAAAAACCACCCAAAAAAAAAAAAAAAATAGATTTTTTACTGACTTTTTACTATAGTGAACTTAAACAAAACCAAAGAAAGAAAAAAAAAAAAACACTTTTTTTAAAAATATTTGCCAATAATACAATCTACTGAACCGAATTTCATGAAACCTTCACCAATCTACGCAACATGGGCGATATACTTTGGACGTTTGAATATGGTTTACTCTGTTTTAGGTCAAGGTCACCGAAAAAGCACAAAACCATTTCTAAGTTTTTCCCACGCCCAAACTCAGGAAACTACTGAAAACAATTTCATGAAACCTTCGCCAAGCGTCGTGACGTGCCGAAATACGTGGGGCTTTGAATATGGTGACCTTGGCTTTAGGTCAAGGTTACTAAAATACGCAAACTCGTTTTTGAGGCTATTTGCCACGCCCATGCTCCGAAAGTACTGGACCAAATTTGATGAAACATTCACCAATCGACGTGGAATGGCGACATCCTTCGAACGTTCGAAAATGGTAACCTTTGCCTTGGGTCAAGGCCATCGAAAACGCATGGAACTCTTTTCAAGGGCTGTTGCACCGCCGTGCTCCGAAAGTAGGGAACCGAATTTCATTAAACCTTCACCAATCGCCGTGACGTGCGCGATATATTTGGGATTTGGGAATATGATGACCTTGGAATTAAGTCAAGGTCATAAAAACTACATCGAACACATTTTAAGGTCTGTTGCGCCGCCCATGCTCCGAAAATACGGAACCGAATTTCATGAAACCTTCACCCATCGACGTGACGACATTTTTGTTCGACATTATTGATGTGTCGTGTGTTCGTTTTGTGATCGAAGCTGCGCCGTCGTAGACAAAACATGCATAATCGAGTCTGGACCGAAACAGGAATCGATATAACTGCAGCAGGGTTGACATATCGGGACCATATGAGGTTCGTGCAAACACCTTCAGCACCTTCATGCACTAAAAACACCTTTATCTAAGCGTTTTCAACTGATGCCTATATGTTAGTCTGCTGCCGAAAAGAGCACGGAGAAATTTGACCACCTTCCCTGTAGGAATCTCCGAGCCATACAACCTGATCTTCATGTCCTGGCAGTTTCGACGCCGGCAAAAATGCATGGCGACCGTCTTTGTTGTGGGGAAGCGGAAGCGGTTTGCCTTTGTCCAGCGTGCAAGCCTGGCGACAGCGAGCTGGAACTGTCTCTGCATTATTGGTGTTGAGATGCATGACGTCCAGGTCGTGAAGTCGTCAACGAATAATGAGCGGGATATTGACGGCGAGAGAACAGAGCCGATATCGTTAATCATAATGGCGAATAGGGACACACTCAGTACACTGCCCTGGGAATGCCGTTGACCTGATGGAACCATCGCGAGAGTCCATTACCAACACGGACAAGAAACCGACGGTTTGTCAGAAAGTTTTCAAGAAAGACACCCATGGAGCCTCGCAGGCCATACTCGCGTAACTGCATAAGAATGTCATGTCGCCATGTGGTGTCGAAAGCGCCCCCTATGTAAAAAAAAACAGCCTCAACATGACGGTGCTGTGCGAAAGCTGGCCGAATTACGGTGTCAATTGTGACGAGGTGATCCATGGTGCTTCGTGTTTTCTAAAACCACAATGAGCATTGATAAAATGTTTCTCTCCTCCAGACACCAACACAGCCGAATATTCACCATTCGTTCCATCAGCTTACATATGGATGAAGTTAAAGATATCGGGCGATAATGCAGTGGCTCGAGCCCACTCTTCCCCGGCTTCAAAACAGGTATGATGGTGGCTTCGTGCCAAGGTTCGGGAAACTCGCCGTTCTCCCACAGAGAGTTAAAAGTACTTAGCAGACTATCTCATGCACATGGCGGAAGATGTTCGAGTATTGGTTGCGTGCTAAATCTAGATACTCGGAGACATGCCTCAGGGAGCGAATTGCTGATGACAACTCGGCCATGGAAGATCGTTCATTATAATTCAGCTGCTCCGAGGTGGAGATGTCCACCCGTGCTTTTTCGCTGCGGAGGCGATGTCGCAGGAAATTCGGGTCAGTGTTGCCGCCTTTGTTGCGTACTGCGAGGGCTTGTCCAATTTCGTTGGCCACTGCCAGAGCGTCCATGATAGCTTCTCCACGTATCTGTTTTGTTTGTTTATTGGGTGGTTCACGACACGCTTTTTGCACATTCACGGCTAATGGCGCCGCCCACACTGTTTCGCCGGTGGGCCGCGGGATTGGGAAATGTCCCGAGCGGTGCGAGTGTCGAACCCGGGACCTTTGGTACCCAGAGCCCAACACCTTAACCACTCGGCCACCCCCGCCCCTCCACGTATCTGTAATACCGTCCGGGGGGAGGGGGAGGACGAGCAGTGGCGCCCTGATATTCTTTTGATTCTAGACCAGACATCCGTCAGGGGAGTGGAGCGGTTGAGTAGACCAACGCAGTTCATCCAAGATGCTCGCTTGGCGTCGCGTACGATGCGTCGTGCATGAGCCCTGGATTTACTGAACATTATAAGGTTTGTAGTGGTGCTGTCTCGGTGAAAAGCCTTAAATGCACGTTTGCGGGCGCGAATAGCCTCGCGGCACTGGCCCGTCCGCCATGTCACTGGGGTACGCCGGGATGCCACAGACGTCTTTGGAATGCACTCTGTGGCAGATTCGATGATGGCTGAAGTAAAAGCAGCCATTGAGTGTGGACGGCTGTCGGGGGCAACAGTGAGTTTGCAATCCAGCTTGGCCTCAAATTCACTCCAGTTGGATTCGGTAAGGTGCCACCGCCGGAGCCTAGTGCCAAGAACAGTTTCAATTTGGTATTCCAACCACACCGGAAAATGATCACTTCCAAGCGGATCGTCCACCAGGGACCAATTTATGCACTGGGATATCTGCGGACTACAAAGACTTAGGTCAATGTCAACTGATGTGCTCCCGGAGGGAAGAGGAGGGGTGGGTTGGCGAACCGTGATGTAACAGACACAACGCCTCGGCATCGATAAAATGTTCCAACAAACGTCCACGCGTGTTCGAGGAATCATATCCTCACACCGTGTGGTGGTATTTCATTTATCTGAGGAGTAAAACAGGTGGAGGAAGCTCCAGCATTAATAGGCTGAGCTGTGCCAACGAGAAAGCATCCCCGGCGGCACGTACAATGAAGCAATCGTTATTGTGCGGCGGTCGACGTTCACACGTGCAGCAACAGCCTGGAGCGATGCCTGTAGCGGCAGGAGCTACGCTGGAACACTGCGGTGCACAGCTAACATAACGCCACCATGTGCAATTGTGTCAGCAGGCAGAACATCCTTCCGAAAGACAAAGTATCCCTTAATGGTACATTGAACGCTTGCAGGCAGCTTGATCTCCTGGAGACTTACAACAATGGGGCTGCGACAAGAGAAAATAATTCGTACGTCAGTAAAACCACGCATATTCCATTGTAAAAATAAAGTGGGCATTTCGCTTGTTGACTAGTGTTGACTAGGTTAGTAGCAGTAAAGAATCAAAGTATGAACACGTACAAGCATAGAAGATGGATGATATCGTCAGAGGAGTAGCAATGACTATGATGAACAATGTGCGCTTTTAAAACTTTATCTTCGTCTTCCCCCGAGCGAGGGGATAGCCGATGACTCAGAAGTAACGCAGCCACTCGGTCCAAGAGACTGAGTCCTAGGGCGGGAGTTCGGCGATCCATGGTTCGGCGGAGAGCCAGACGACGACAGACCTTGCTCCTGGTTGCCCAGCCTAGGGGGAGACGGGGGAGGGCCGATGTCATTGTTAGTCTGCGCTCCCGCCGGTACCTCAACTCGCCTTCGCGGCGATGGGGTGACAGGCCTTGGGGGAGGAGCCCTATTAGAGACATGGCGGGCCTTTGCCCGTGCCCTCTCCGTCTGAGCAAGGCGCGCTCGCTTCGCATCGCGGGCGCGCCTCTCGGCTTCCTGATAGTGCAGATTGATGTCAGGGCTGGGGCGATACGTATTTCGGGACGGCGACGCAAGTGCGGAAGCCGAGGTTGAGGTTGGGGGTGAGACCTGGCTCATGGGAAGGGGAGAAGATTCGGTTGATTGATTGATTGATTGATTGGGCCTACGGGCGCATCAACTGCTACTGGTTATGTAACGCCCATATCTCCTTTTCACATTACAATTGTCGGTATGTGTCTATTTTTTAAAGGGATAGATTACGTCAAAATGAACAGTGGATAAGTATCGATACACTTGACCTGTCTCGACGATCCGTGAATTATCACATAAAATATCAGAGAACGACAGTTCGTGGAAATTGGACCCGAAGTGACGTCTCCGTTTCACCATGAAGTTAGGACAAGAAAACAGTATGTGTCTAACTGTCATCGGTGAGCTACACCCGGAACAGCGTGGCCTCGCATCTCTTCTCAAAAGGTAACCATGCGTTGCATACGTGTGCCCTATTCGCAAGCGTGCCAGACTAACCTCTTCTCTCCTACATTTTTTTAGCGATGATGTCCATGGTGCCAAAACTGGTTTGATGGATCGAAGTTTGTTTAAGGCATGGGAGTTCCAGCTTTCCTGCCACTTTCCATGGAGGAAGGCATTTACTTTTGCGTAGTAATCCCTGGCGGAGAGAGGCAAGGCTCCAGTCCCACGTGATTGCGCTGTATGCTTGGCGGCAGCATCTGCCAGCTCATTTCCCGTAATTCCGGTATGGCTCGGTACCCAACACAGGACAATCCTCTTACCAGCTCTACCCAATAATGTCAAACGTGTTAGAATTTCTTGAGCAAAATGGTTGGATGGGTAAAAAGACTAAAGGATCCGAAGGCTACTTCAACGAGTCGGTTACAATAAGATGTTGGGTTTCATTTCCAACCTCAATGAAACATAATGCCTTAATAATCGCAACCAACTCAGCAGTGTACACAGATGTATGTGGTGGTAAAGTAAATGATCTCGTAGCTGTCCGACATACAAGTGCACAACCCGTTCCATTGACTGTCTTGGACCCGTCGGTGGATGTTCGAGAGTGATTACGATACAATTATAATAGCTCTAGTGCTTCTGCTTTGAAAAGCTCTGAGACTGTGTGTCCTTTCTTGGTTGTTGCAAGAGTCATCAATTTCTGGTGAGGCGAGTTCCCATGGCGGAATTGGCGTGTGCTTTATCCTCTCGTAACTCCCCGTAGTGGGATTTGAGCCTCTTGAAGTAGTAAGCGGATTCTGACACAGAATGGTCGTAGTCTTTCACCTCTCTGCCCACGGAAACTTGACAGCATACGGTGTGAGAAAACAGCATAGGGTGTAATATTTGTGTAGTATGATGTCGGGCGTACGTGTTGACCTGGCCGGTTCGACGGCGGAAGGGCGGGGGCCGTCGATCGGCGCCGGTCTGGCGCGCCGTGGTTCCGGCGGCCGACGCGTGGTGTCATGAGTCACGATCACGCGAGGGAACCGGAGCCGGAACCCCTGACTCAGCCCGAGCTGTGCTGATGGCCCCCGGTCGTGGCCGGGGGCAGTCTGCTTTGGTCTCCCGCAATATACGGTCGGGTTCGGATGGCTCTCAGTTCTTTCTAACGTTCAACTACAAGCTATTTCGGCCTTTCTGGTTAACGAGCCATGCCGGACCCGGACCCAGTGGAGACTTCTGCGGGCGCAGACAGCGTGCGGAGCAGCAGTGGTGGTGGCCGATTCGACGCCCGCCTGATTCCGGACTTCAGTGGCGGCACCGACGTCGTCGAGTGGTGGACTCGTGCTGAGGTCCTGTGCCGGCACCACAACGTCGACCTGGCCGCCATCGTACCTGCGCGGCTGTCTGGAGGTGACTTCGCTGTGTGGCTGCGGATGCCGGAGGTGGAGCGGCGGTCGACGCGAGCCGTGCGCGACGCATTGTACGACGCGTTCGCGATGGACCAGCTGGCGGCGTACGATGCGTACGCCCAGCGTCGCTTGCAGCCAGGGGAGTCGGCCGACGTGTACTTGGCCGACCTCCAGCGGCTCGCTGAGCTCTACGGCGGCGTACCTGCGGCAGCCCTGATGTGCGCCTTCATCGCCGGCCTGCCGCCCTCGGTGCGCACGACCATCCGCGCCGGGACACGCGCGGAGGCCCTCGCGCTGCCAAGTATCCTGGCGCGCGTGCGCGCCGTGCTGAGTGATGCGCGGGCCGGTGGTGCGTCTCCATCGGCGGAAGGGTCGACGGCGACGGCAGCAGCTCGACGAGATGACGGCCAGCCACGCCCGCGCCCGCGCGTTCGCTGTTGGACGTGCGGTGCTGTAGGGCACCTGGCGGCGGCGTGCCCGCGGCGTGGCGGACAGGTGTCGTCGGGAAACGATGCCGGGGGCGCGCCAGCGCGAGCGCCGTCTCCTGTGGCGTAAGCGCACTGCCGGTGGTCCAGATGCGCGTGAACGGGTTATAGCGGCACGCTCTAGTGGATACCGGCTGTACGGACGTACTGGTAAGCCGGGAGTGCTGTACAGGGCGGTGCGATACGGCGCGTCGGGCGCAGTTGCGCACGGTGAATGGCGGCATGCTGCAGTGTGTCGGAACGGCGGCGGTGACAATAGAGTATGGGGGCAAGCGAGTCACGCTCGACGCCCTGGTGGTCCCGTGCAAGCCGTTGGGGGTGGACGTGCTCTGCGGCATGTCGGGCGTGGTGGCACTGGGCGGCGTAACGGTACGGGCCGGCGGTGTCACGCTGTGTACGGACGGTGGGTCCGTGGCGACCGGGAACGGGTTGGGTGCTGGATCGCTGGCGGACGGGCCGCGTGGCACGGGTTCCCAGGTGGCAGGTGGGGCGGATGCTGGAGCGCTGGCGGACGGGCCGCGTGGCACCGCCGAGGACATGCGGGTCGACGCGGCGGACTTTGTGGCGCGTTTCGACGCGCGGCCGCGGAGGTGGACCGTCGCCTGGAAGTGGGCCGGCGACGGGGCTGGTCCCGAGCGTCTCACGAACCGGGTCGCCCAGTACTCGGTGCCGACGGTGGCCCGAGCAGCATACGAGGCCGAGCTGGATCTCTGGATCCGGGAGGGATGGCTCGTGCCGTACGACGTAACGGTGGATGGCCCGGCGCGCGGTTTGATTCCGCTGATGGCGGTGCAGCAGCCGCACCAGCATAAGGTACGCCCTGTGCTGGACTACCGGGAGTTGAATACGTACATCGTAGCTCACACTGCCGACGCGGACGTTGGTTGTGCCCAGCTTCGTCGCTGGAGACGGCACGGCGACCGTGTCGCAGTTGTGGACCTGCGTAAGGCGTACTTGCAACACCTGGTTGAGCGGCGGCTGTGGCCGTACCAGACAGTGGAGTTCCGCGGGCGACGGTACGGTCTGACACGGGTCGGTTTTGGGTTGAACATCGCCCCACTGGTAATGAAAGCCGTCGTGCAGGCCGTACTGCGCCGTGACGCGGACATGGTGCGCGGGGTTCTACCGTACGTCGACGATCTGCTCGTGGACGAGTCGGTGGTGAGTGCTGAGCGTGTGGTCGAGCACTTCTCGCAGTACGGGCTGGAGTGCAAGCCGCCTGTACGGGTGCGGGTGGGGCGGCCTGCTCGGCCTGCGAGTAAGTGCTGGTGAGACGGGCGACGGGGACCTGCGGTGGAGGCGAGACGGTGCGCCTGCGGCGCCGCCAGCGTGCTGACGCGACGTGCCGTCTCGCCTGGTGCGGACAGATGGTGTCCCACGTACCTGTGGCAGGGTGGTTGCGACCGGCGGCCGCGTGGCTCAGCGTCGGGCGAACGCCATCTGTGGGCTGGGACGACCAGATCACTGATGAGACGTTTGCCGGCCAGGTGAGCCAGGTGGCCGAGCGACTGCGTACGGCGACCCGGCGCGCGGCACATGGTGTGTAGCAGACGGCCCGATGACGGTCTGGACCGACGCCAGCTTCTTGGCCACGGGTGTGGTCTTGGCTGACGCCGGGACGGTGCCGTCATCGAGGACGCCTGCTGGCTACGCCCAGTCGCAGGCGGCCACTACATTAACATGTCGGAGCTGGACGCGGCGCTAAGCGGCATCAACCTGGCGATCGCGTGGGGAGTCGACGATTGATTTCGTCGGACTCTGCCACCGTTCGCAAATGGCTGGATGACGCTTTGACGGCCGTACCGGCTCCGTACAAGGCGCCGGGGAGATGTTGATTCGCCGGCGTGTCGACGTGATTCGTCGCTCGTGGAGTTCCGACTGACGATGAGCGTGCGACTGGTTCGCTCTGCGGACAACCCGGCGGATGAACTGACCCGTGTGCCTCGTGTGGCTGCGCGCAGTGCTCGGGCAACGAGGGGAGACTGGGTGGCGGCGCGCGCGGGTGGTTGACGCAAGGGAGTAGGCCGACCCGGCGCGATTCGCGCCGTGCACCGCGTGGCCACCGGGGTGGCGGACCCTGTGGCACGCCGGCGGACGTCGAGGGTGGGTGAGCCGGTGTGGTGCGTTGTCACGACGTGCGACGTGTGCCAGTCCATTGACCCGGCGCCTGTACTGGCGACACGGTCCTGGGTGCCGCGGTGTTGGCATCGCCTGGATTGACGTGACACACGGCGCCGCGTGGCGTACCTCACGGTCATCGATTGCGGGCCGTCGCGTTTGCCTGTGGCAGCGACTAGCGCGGAGACGACGGATCGGTCGTAGACGCGCTCAGGCTGTTCTTACGGTCGGCACCTGGGAGGTGCTCGCGGACAACGCGACGGCGTTCCGCGGCAAATGGCCGCGTTCATGGCGCCTGGCAGGTGGGGCTCGGTTCCTGGCGCATACGGCGGCGGCAATGGTATCGTCAGCACACCACCGAACGGTAAGGTGATGGTGGCGCGCGGGCTGTCCTGTGCGTAGCCGTACACGCTCACACACGCCCAGCCCTCCCGTTTATTTGTATGTAGGATGCGCTGGGAACTGCCTCAGCTTTATGCGTATCGGAGCCCCAGCTTCTCTCGTCTGTTTGCCAACGATGGCTCATGGGCCTCTGCCAAAATACTCGCAGCTGGCGACGTCCGAAATGCTCCTGTGGCGATCCGCAATGCTGTATGGTGTACGGTGTGAAGCTTCCGCTTCACGGAGCTACTGGCACAGTCATATATAAAAGATGCATAATCGAGCTTAGAGCGGATTAGAGATCGATATAACATTAAAAGCGTTACTCTGTCAGCTCCGTACTCAGTTCGTGAAACACATTTCATGATATTCAATTCTCGGAAGCACCTGTCTCGCAATGTGTGCAGATGATCGCGATAGAATAGCCGGTTGTCGAGAATGACGCCGAGAAAGCGAGCCGCTGGCTTCACTGGTATCTCCTGGTCATACAACTTAACTACCATCTCTGGACAGTGGCGGCGAAGTCGGCAGAAGTGAACAGCCACCGTTTTGGAAGTAGAAAATCGAACGCCGTTTAGGATTGTCCACCGTTCAAGACGGCCTATCACAACTATCACTGTGCAACGGGGGACCTCAGCCTCCAGGACTCCATCAAACCCAGGGGCGGGCCGAGGGGACGCGACTGCCCCGATAAAACTCAGCGGAAGGGCAGGGCCGGGGAAGTTATCCTACCTACTCATAGTAAGGAAAGTTGGTGTTGCAGGGTGAGGTGAAGGACATGGATGTTGAGATGGACATTGGAATGGAATGGAGATGCAGGCATGGAAGTGCGACTGAGGCACCAATTATCTGGCCCGTCACCATTGGACTAGTCGCTGGATCATTGGAGTACTCAATCCTGTATCTAAAAATCATAAAAATCTAAAAATTGCTGATTCCCGAGGGGAGAGTCCCCTCGACTGCGCGTATGAAAATTAATCCTGCTGTTGTTTTTAGCAACCGATTTCCTTCGTAGCTATGCTTGCATTGCAAATTTCCTCATGGAGCTAAGAATACTTGGCAATGTTGCACTTCGCGCGTCAGTGTCCGCCACCTGGTGTGCACTTCCTACACAGCGCATCAGAATAGGGCGGCGAAACAACCTTTATTTCAACAATACAAACAATGGTGACAACCAGCTAAACCCACTCATCAGCAGACTTCCCAACTCTATGGATAACCATGCACGGTTTTCTACAATATTCGTCGACAACACCCACATGTGCATAGTCGATGTTAGGTGTTGTACGAGTTCCCCCGCCATACACGTCAGCACACCCTCCAGCGTCAGCTTTCATGTGCCGAACCGTTCACCCTTGTCGGTAAATATCTTGCGCCTTGCATGCGGGATAGCCCATCAGTGTGGGCTTTCATGTATCTAACCGAAGTAGCCGTCTCCGGAAACGCCCATCCTCATATGTCACTCCTGTAAGGTCTCCCTCCCGAGTGGATCCGCATATGGTGACCCAAATTCCCTTTGGTAGTAAACGTGCTACCACGAGTCTCACTGCTGTACGGCTCACCCCATCTCCGTGTGTGTTATCATGTGACGAGCCAACCTGGCCTCAACTCTAAACGTCCTGCCGCACGTGTCGCACCTGTAAGGTCGCTCTCCAGTGTGGGTTCTCATATGTCTAACTAAGTGTGCTTCGACAATAAACGACCTGTCACATGTCTCACATTTGTAACGTCGCTCTCCAGTGTGTGTGTTCGCATGTGTCTAACTAACATGGGCTTGACAGTAAACGACCTGTCACATGTCTCACATGTGTATGGTCGCTCTCCGGTGTGCGTTCTCATGTGACTAACTAAGCTAACCTTGCTACTAAACGACCTGGCACATGTCTCGCATTTCTAAAGTCGCTCTCCAGTGTGGGTTCTCATGTGCCTAACTAAGCCGACCTTACTTCTAAACGACCTGGCACATGTCTCGCATTTGTAAGGTTGTTCTCCGGTGTGCGTTCTCATGTGACTAATCAAGGTAGTTTTGGCAGTAAACGCTCTGTTACATGTCTCACATGCGTACGGTCGCTCTCCAGTGTGGGTTCGAATGTGGTTAACTAACTGTGCTTTGGCAATAAACGACCTGTCACATGTCTCACATTTGTATGGTCGCTGCCCGGTGTGCGTCCTCATGTGACGAATTAAGTTGGCTTTGGCAGTAAACGTTCTGTTACATGTCTCACATGTGTACGGTCGCTCTCCAGTGTGGGTCCGCATGTGGGTAACTAAGTGTGATTTAGCAATAAACCATCTGTCACATGTCTCACATTTGTACGGTCGCTCCCCGGTGTGGGTTCTCATGTGACTAATTAAGTTGGTTTTGAGAGTAAACGTTCTGTTACATGCCCCACAGGTGTATGGTCGCTCTCCGGTGTGCGTTCTCATGTGACTAATTAAGTAGGCTTTGACAGTAAACGTTCTGTCACATGTCTCACATTTGTAACGTCGCTCTCCGGTGTGTGTTCGCATGTGTCTAACTAACATGGACTTGACAGTAAACGACCTGTCACATGTCCCACACTTGTACGGTCGCAGCCCGGCGTGGGTTCTCATGTGAGTAATTAAGCTGGATTTGGCAGTATACGTTCTGTTACATGTCTCACATGTGTACGGTCGCTCTCCAGTATGGGTCCGAATGTGGGTAACTAAGTGTAATTTGACAATAAACGACCTGTCACATGTGTCACATTTGTACGGTCGCTGCCCGGTGTGGGTTCTTATGTGATTACTTAAGTCGGTTTTAAGAGTAAACGTTCTGTTACATGCCCCACAGGTGTATGGTCGCTCTCCGGTGTGCGTTCTCATGTGACTAATTAAGTAGGCTTTGACAGTAAACGTTCTGTCACATGTCTCACATTTGTAACGTCGCTCTGCGGTGTGCGTCCTCATGTGACTAACTAAGGGGGTCTTGGCAGTAAACGTTCTGTTACATGTCTCACATTTGTACGGTTGCTCTCCAGTGTGGGTTTGAATGTGTCTAACTAAGCGTGCCTTGGCAATAAACGACCTGTCACATGACTCACATTTGTACGGTCGCTCCCCGGCGTGGCTTCTTATGTGACTACTTAAGTTGGCTTTGAGAGTAAACGTTTTGTTACATTCCCCACAGGTGTATGGTCGCTCTCCGGTGTGCGTTTTCATGTGACTAATTAAGTAGGGTTTGACAGTAAACGTTCTGTCACATGTCTCACATTTGTAAGGTCGCTCTCCGGTGTGCGTCCTCATGTGACTAACGAAGGTGGTCTTGGCAGTAAACGTTCTGTTACATGTCTCACATGTATACGGTTGCTCTCCAGTGTGGGTCCTAATGTGTCTAACTAAGTCTGCTTTGGCAGTAAACGACCTGTCACATGTCTCACATTGGTACGGTCGCTCCCCGGTGTGGGTTCTCATGTGACTAATTAAGTTGGCTTTGCCAGTAAACGTTCTGTTACATGCCTCACACGGGTATGGTCGCTCTCCGGTGTGCGTTCTCATGTGAATAACTAAGTTCGATTTGAAAGCAAACGTTCTGTTACATGTCTCACATTTGAAAGGTCGCTCTCCAGTGTGGGTTCTCATGTGCCTAACAAAGTCGGATTTGCAAGCAATCGTTCTGTCACATATCTCACACGTGTAGTGTTTCTGTACTGCGTGTATTTTCATGTGTTTAAGTAAATTGCACTTGACAGCTAATGTCCTGTCGCCGACGTCACACCGGTGATGTCTCTCTCCGGTGTGGGCTCTCATGGGCTGATCCAAACTCTTAGATCCAGTAAAAGCTCTGGAGCTCATTCTATACGTGTATGGCCGCTCCCCGGTGTGGGTTTTGCCCCGACTGCCGCCACTGTACGCCTTCGTACCCGCGTGCACTCTGCGGTGTTGAAGTAGCATTCCACGACTCTTGAACACCTTGCCACACACGCCACAGTCATACGAACTCGCTGCCAACCGAGTCGAGGGTTGTCGTCGCGAAGTGTCGGTGGTGTGCACAGACCACTGGCTGCTGCTGCTGTCGTTGGCGCTGTTAACACTGCACTGCGATGCAATTCCAGAGGTCGTCTGGTGAAATAGAAGACCCTTCCCACAGTTGGACCGAAACGCAGTGGCACCTGAAACCCAAGACAGCGATTAATAATCATGCTACCCTTCGACAGGACACAGGAAGCCTGGAGAAGCACGGCTTACATGGCATTACTTACACTGCATTAGCAAATACTATGACTTCACACAGTGTCGACGTGACTGGTCCTCAATACGATCACCGTCTTCTATTGTTTGAGATGCTATGCTAAGTACATGAATAACTGTAGTTAATTAGGAATAGCATTGACATGCCGCATAATGTGGTACACGGACCCCAATTAGCTGAACAGTTTGTCACGCCATTTCAGTACGGGCACCACGAGGCAGTGTGTCAACTGCTCAAGTAAACTCTAGGAAAGGATGAGGCGGTATGTCAGACGCAGCACCCGTACCGCCCGTTGAGCCTACACGGGCGTCGGTTGTACCGTGAGCACAAACATCATAGCCACTGGAATTGCTCGACAACCAGTCTAGGAAATACAACGACAGAATGAATGCACCATGATAGCATAACGGTGGAACCAAATCTATGAGCATATGGGGACGTCAGCACCTTAAATCACATTGCTTCGAAGTGCAATGGTACTGCAAAAACAGCTAGATCAGTGTGACAGTGACCATTATTACAGTAGAGAACCACGTCATATTACGTGTCCATACGGCCGTGGATTCCACCTCTTTGAAGCTTTAAAAGAATACCATAGCGCCAGGTCGTGTCAGTCGGTTGGTTATTGTCTTTACGACACGTCGCCTGTTGAGTCATATAGCGTCGCCAATCTCTCACGCCGATTTGTCGAGGGCGAAGAGTAGCGACAGGTGAAATTCGAAGCCACAATCTTTCGATTGTGAGACGAGCATCTTACCCCTAGACCACTCGTCCCCGACGCTTTAACGTCAAAATACACAGCATTAAGATGTTGTTTCTGTCTAAAAGCTGCACGAATCCAGGTGTCCAAAAGTAAGATATGGTCCACGGTACTCTTGTAGTAGATAGATAGTAAGATAAGGCACACTGTTCGTTTGTAAAAAAAATGTACTTTCTAAATACCACGTCAGCCTAACGTTTACCATTTTCTCCATCAGCTTTCCGAGGGAAGATGTAAGCGATATGGGTCGGTAAGGCGATGGATGTAATTCGTTCTTCGTGGGGTTTCTGAGTGGGACAATGATTGCTTCGCGCCAACCTTCCGTAAAAGCGCCTGCTTCCCATACGCGGTTGAAGGTGGCCAGCAAAGCTTCCAGTCCATGGGGAGGAAGTCTGTTCAGCATGACGTTATGGATCTGATCCGGTCCTCCGGGAACAATTCTCAAGGCGCTATCGCTGATTCAGTGATTGTAAATGGGTCATTGTAGTCAAGTCATTGTGAAGTGATAAAGTCAATAGGTTTCCTCTCGCAATGCGACATAAAACGCAAAAACTCCGGATTGGTGCTTCCGCCACGACTGCGTTCAGAGATAAAACGTCGGATCCCATTCGCGACATCTGACGGATGAGCAACATCAGTGTTCCCAACGCTCAAGACGGGGAGAGGAACTGAAAAGAACTAACCACAGATACGCTTGATTTGGGACCAGATCTGTCCTGTGGGTGTGAATCGATTACTATTTCCAATGTATGCTCCCCAGGACGTCCTCTTTGCCTCGAGAATTGTGCGCCGAGCGTGCGCCCTGGCCTTCCGAAATAAAATCAGATTTGCCGTCGTACTGTGACGGTCAAAAACCCTAAATGCACGTCTTCGAGCACGGATAACATTCCGGCACTCCTCAGTCCACCACGGCACAGGAGCACGCCGGGGTGTTCTTGTTGTCCTAGGTATGCATTCAGAGGCCGTGTCGATAATCAGTGATGTAAAATTGTCCACGGAAAGTGGTGGTCTAGCTTGATTCTGAGTATCGCCTGATAATTTACTTTGTACCATTTCCTCAAACCGACGCCAGTTAGCCTTGGTGATATTCCACCGCGATGGCCTCTTTCCCAAAACAGCGGCGCAACGAAACTCCAACAAGATTGGATAATGGTCACTTCCCAGGGGATCATCATCCATTGACCAAACACAGCGATCACTGATCTGGGGACTACACAGGGTGAGATCTAAAACCGATTTGTTTCCCGAGGGTAGCGTTATATGTGTGGAAGAACCTGTGTTTAGCAAACACAGCGCTTCGTCGATTAAAAAGGCTTCCATATGTCTACCACAGGAGTTAGAAGTGGCAGAACGCCAGAGAGTATGATGAGCGTTAAAATCGCCCAAAAGTAAAACGCGAGAAGGAAGTTCCAGCATAAGACTTCTGAGCTCCGCAGAGGGGAAAGCCTCTCCCGGTGGCAGATAAATTGAACACAATGATATAACAAGGTGGTGAATATTAATACGTACGGCCAAAGCCTGTAGTGTTGACCGCAATGATACTTCAGTGGTAGGTGTTCCATGGTGGACAGCCAACATTACCCCACCGTCTGCAATGGTGTGGATGTTTGCGTTATCCTTCCGAAATACAGAGTATCCTGTAATGGAACACTGGATACCAGCGGATAGTTTCGTTTCCTGAAGGCCTACAGCAATAAGCCGTCTGTGATATAAAATCTTCTGCAGGTAAGTCAAATTTGCTCTAAAACAACGCATGTTCCATTGTAAAACTAAGGGCGATAAGCTGGCGAGTCGAGGTAGAAGTCTTTAGACAAGTAGAAGTGTCTAAAAGTGCTCCCTGGAGGGTTCGGAGTTACTCCTAGTGTGACAGAGTGAGATGGTTCTCGGGCGTGACCGCGGTGAGCTGTCCCCTGGAGGGGATCCTGTTGGCGGCAGCCCACGCTTCTGAGGGATGCTCAGCTGGGGCGGAGGTGGAGGAGGACCCATCTCGTGCGGAATACCTGATTCTCTCAGCTGTGCCTAAACCCGCCTTCGAGGCGATGGCGTGACCGACCTGGCGGGAGGGGCACGTTCTACACCTTTGTCTTTCACCCGTGCCTTTTTCATCTGGGTCATGCGTGCCCCCTTCGCCTCGCGGCGGCGCCTTTCGACTTCCTGATAGTGTAAGCTGATGTCGGAGATTTGAATTCGTCGGTTGTTTCTGGACGGAAAGGCAGGTTCCGCACCTGCATCGGCAGGTGTGGAGGTGGAAGCTGCGGGTGAGGGAGGTGGAGGAGGTGCGGAAGTAGAGGTTGAACGTGAGCGGGAGGGATGGCTCACGGAAAGGGGAGACGGTTCAGGCAGGGAGGGTGTATGGAGGAGAGATTTGGAGGTGGTTGCGGTGCGTGTAGGTGAGGGGAAGTGGGAGATGGGGATTTCAAGGTGGGGACTGTGGTGGACGGCGAGGGGCGAGGATTGGGTGGAGAGAGTCGGGCAGGCCTCTTAGAGCGCTGAACTCTCCCCCATTCGACGTTGGTTGGGGCGACGCATCTGGTCAGCAAACACCGCGTCCACTCGTGGCAGGAAGTACTTCCGTCGCTTCGGCGACGTGTTGAGCAGGCTGCCCATGTCCCTTGGGCAAATCAAGGGGCACACCAAGAGAACGAAGCAGTGATGTGAGTTGGGCAATTAGCGCGGAGATGTGGGGCTGCGTGTGTTGGGAGCCTGTGAGAGGTTCCCTTTGAGTGTGTTTTGTCATTGCATGGTTAAGTTTCGCCGTTGCTGCGTAGGATACTTTTTGGTGAGATCTTTCGTAGAGCTAACGGGTCTCCCGAAATGTGATTTTGTTCGAGCACTTTAAAGCGACTATATCTTTCTCTTTCAAGAATATGGGACATGAGCGGTCGTAGGCGGTGTGGGGTTTTTGATCCGGGCCGCAGTTTGAACACTTTCGACGTTCAGCGTCACATTTTCCTCCTGCGTACTCCACTGACCCACATCTGCCACATATCTCGCGATTTCGGCAATGTTGAGACGTTTGTCCAAATCGGGAACATCGAAAGCATCGCATGGGGTTAGGGACATACACACGCACCTTCACACGAACATATCCAACGAGTATGAATTCGGGAAGATCAGTGCAACGAAATG